>JAVJGI010000002.1:35089937-35132755 GCA_035590275.1 Ibycter americanus | reverse complement strand
TTCAATGAAGTATTCCACTCAGTAGCAATCTTTAGCCACCAGTCTCAAGGTATGTTACTGGTCTTTATGCAGATCATCATTATTTTCAGTTCCAGAGTTACCTTGATGATCTTTTATGTCTCTCAAGGCTGCAGAAAAATGTCTTTTTAAATCCCTCTTCTTTAATAATGTGGACACTTTAGATGCTGATACTTAACAGTACATACTTGAGTAATGATGAGAGTTTCTCATCCTTCCCTCCTTGCCACTAGCCATGAGTGAACATTTCCCTTGGCAGAACCAATAACCTGACTGCTCTAAATCCAGATGCTTCACAGTGGGCTAAATACATGGAAAGGCAACATGGAAAGAGAAGATAGGTTGCATCTTCACTGAAAATAAGCAATCAAAAATCTGGAGTCAACTTCCATTTGTATATTCTTATATTTGTATCCATTAGAGAACATTGCTGTAAATATTTCAAAGCCTCAAAACACTCAAGGATATCCTGATATGGTGAATCATGTTTATGTCATTATTGGGATACCTGTTGAGTGCTTGCTGACAAGAATTTTAATCATGGTCATTTAATACCTTCTGCCAGTCTCTTTAAGATTTGATTCAGCAAGTAGACAGTATTAAAGTGCTAAATCTTGAACATACACAATATAATTTTTCACATATTGTTAAAAAAATAATCTTGAGCATTATAAGCTCAGTGATGCAACTCTGTAGCAGTACATACAGCAGTGTCCTAAGTGTTGTGCTGCTTTTATTTGTGAAATTGGAAAGAACTTTCATGCAGGGACAGGCTGTATAGGCAACAGCTGTGCCTTCAGGAATCCAGTGGTTTCCCTGTCTGACAGTGTTATGAAAGCAATTGTATATGAATGATCATATAAAGGATGAATGCCCTTGGCACAGATTGTCAAGCGAACGGGCAAGATTGTTTATCTTGTTTGCTCCAACATAAAGTTCTTTCCAGGTAAGAATCCCATGATGCAGGTTGCCTTAAGTGAGTTCCTTGATGAATTCTAGCATTGCCATATGAAGTTGTAGGAGATGGAGGCTTTCTACTGTTTTCTAACAGCAGCTGCTCCACTGTTCTTATTGCTTACTCTCAGTGCTCGCACCCCAAATAGGATGTGAGGAGAGAGATCTTAAACTGCATTCAAGTTTAGCCACTGTAAAAACTGCTGGAAAACAATTCCTCTCTCTCATCATCATTCATCATTGTTGCAAGCATAACAAAATAGCAGAAGATACCATTAGTACTGACGAAGCCAGCAGAAGTGTTTTGACAGTTACTAATGTACTTCAGCTTAGTAACATTTTAATATAACTGTAGCTTGCAGCCGTTGTGAAGTTTTCCTTTCTGCAAAAAAACTGCCACCGTTTCTCAGTATAGGCTGTAATACATAAGTATTCTCAGATAGCAACTATTGGCTCCAAACAATTCTTTCTGTTGCTTCTCATTAAATATAAGGACATTAGGCTATTAAACGTCTTTCCAAACCATGACGTGGCTTTTTTATTGCTTGGCTGGAAGAAACAGGTTATATCTGGACATGAAGTTTTCACTATATGGGAAGTGGCAGCCAATGAAAAATGCTGCAAAGCACCTTCTCAAGCAGTTCCTTACATGTATAGCATGTTTGTCCTTTGTTATCTATGCTGCCTTCCCATACAATTTCAAATCCAGTCCCAATCCTTATCTTCAACAGACTCCCTTATCTGAATTCAGTATTCTGAAAAGTCTATTGAGAGCTCTGAAAAAAGGCTGTAGTCATCAGCAATGCTCTTCTAGCAAATTGGTAGTCTTTTCAATAAGCTAACCTCTAAGAAGAACAAGCTTACCTGAGAGTTGAGAGGACTGCCACAATGCTCACTACTTCTCATGCATCATGTGCAAGGCATTGACCTCAACATTTCTATTACGTGTAATGGTTTTATAAACTCTTTAAACAAGAGCACGACTGCATACATCTTTCTCACCTTAGTGAAAGAATAAATATTTGAACCAGTACCAGGCAGACATGTAGTCTTGTTTCTCAGTACGTTACTGGAAGAAACTCGAGCTAGATCATAAATGTAATACAGCAGAAGATAGGTATAGCAGTAGTAATTAGTACAAATGCAATATACTGTTTGAAACTGAATTTCAGTTCTCAAAATCAATCTGTGTGGGAAGCCCAACTTCCTATATGAAGCCTAGCAGAAGTCAATAAGGGTGCTCTGAGAATTAAACTCTCTTGCACCTGTATTTGTGGTTCTTGCAGGAGAATAAAGGATAACACAAAGAAGGTCGTCCCATTTGTTTCTGACTCTGTATGAAACATCTGACATTACAATGTCTGCTGCTTTTTGAAAATGCAGAGGCTACCAAACCCCAGAGTTACCAGAAGTGTGTGCTCCCTCAGTGAGGGAAAGGAATATGTGACATTTCCTTGAATCTGTGCATTTACATAGGCACCGCTCCACCACATAATGAGGGGGTTGTAGTAATTGGTGAGAGTATATGTAAATATCGTAAGATCTAGCTTTTCACGTAAGATCAATGAAACAAATAAATTTAGTTTTGCCTGGAAATGTATGGAAGAAAGATTAAAATGGTAAAAGAAAAGCTAAAGTTTCACTTTTTTTAAATTGCCTCTACGTTCTGGTGCTTCTCAGATATGACTTTTCCACTGCTTTTGAGATTTGGGGAATATTACCATTAAAGTACATGAGAGTTTTATCATGGACTTCAGCAACTGCCAGCATTTATGGGTGTATTAGTTTTGTTTAATTAAAAAATATGTAAACATAGGAGCAGTTCAACTTGCCAGATTTGCCACAGGCAATTTCAGGTTCTCATATACTTTATACTCTCAACAAGCAAGTACTCCGCTGATACTCTGTTGAGAAACTAAGGTAAGTATACTATATACAACTCGTCAGTCACAGGCTTTGGAACAACTGTGATGGTAGCTCAAATAGAATTACTGACACCATACCAGAACTACATCAGTGAAACAAAACCTGGCCCTGCGTTTTTTTCACGTGCTTAGGGCCACATTAAGTGCTTTGATTGGTCAGAGTTTTCAGTTCTGTATAGAGTTGTCAGTCTGACAGCAGCATGGTTCTCTGGACTCACCAGAAAAGGTCAAAAGAAGAGTATGTATATATGTACAAGGTGTATATGTATATACATTTGTATATGTGTATATGTATATACATACAGTATGTACATACATTTACATACACAGTAAGTATTAGCAGGTGGAAAATATATTGAGTCTTGTTACAATAGTGAAGTTGAATTAGATGCATTTAGCAATGTATGGTCTGACTTCTTAGGAAAACAGCATATTGCACCTTAGATAAAATATACATTTGGGGAATATCTTGTTTATATTGTACTGTAGGGACATAACATATGTACATGTTTTCATTATGCCTCCCTCTACTTGTTCTTAAAATGAAAAATGAGAAACTAGAGATTTCAAGTCAATAATTGAAGTAGTGGAACATATATCTGAAAGGAAAGCTAGTCTATAATAAAAAAGGTGGAGAGTACCTACTAATAATTTAGCAATCACTTTAACAAAGAGGACAAGGGAGTAGTCATACTCACAAGTACTAAAATTCAAGCTGGATCCCACCTAAGCTTTCTGAAATAGTTCTTTATATTTATCCTGTACATTTACGTATAAGACACCCACCACCTGACCCAAGGGGAGAAAATCCAAGCTTGAGATATTAAAGATATAACTACATGGCACAATGCAGCAATTCAGTGCTATGTTATGTTTAGTTTAAAAAACTGAAAAGTGAAACTGCCAAATAAAGGCAATTGAATATTTAGTTCTCATTTTCCAACTGATGCTTCATACCTTATTATTTTTAATCTTCCTTAGGAACTTTAGAGAGTTGAAAGTGCATGTGCGCTGAATTACACAGAACTTTCAAATAGTGGGGGTTTTTCCCCCCATGAGAAAAACTGTTCTTACTGTAACAGTGTGACTGATAATAGCATACAGATTCGATAATATTTAATCACACACACAGAAGCAAAGAGCTTTCAGGTCTGAATCTGTAGCATGTCTTAGGGTGAAAAACGAGGACAAAAATGTCAAACCTTTGTGAGAAAGCATAGTGCTGACAGCTTTATTCTACATGAAGATAAACACAAAATGTCTGCCAGTGTCTCCAGGCAGTGAAGTCTTAATACATTAAATGATCAGCTGACAGAAAGAGACATGACAGAAATATAGCTGTCCGGACTGTGAGGCAAAACAGCTGTAAATAATAGTTGCAAGTTGCAGCTGCAGTTCCATCATGTTTATACTAGTCAAAAGTAGAGATTCACAAAAGTGATACAAGTTGTTCATTTTTGCTGGAAGATAATGTATGATCTTTGTGTATGCATTCTTCCTACGATTCTGTATATGTAGTGCTCTCTGGCCGTGGGAAAAATAGGCATACTGTCCTTTGTTCTTAAAACTGTATGCACAGAAACTACCTTCATTAATCCCTTCATACTTTTTACAGTTTAACTGTGTTTCATTCTCTCAGTAACTTCATTTCTTTAGAACTGGAAACAGGTTTCCAAATTTCAGAATAAGATATATATAACTCATGTTCTTCAAATTTTTTCTATCATGATTCAGAAGTCTAAGGGGTTTGGCAAAGTGAATATCTCCTTTCTAGGTTTTTGGTGGTTTTTTTTTTAAATCCAAATCAACCAGAATGCCTAAAAAAGAAACGGATCAGAATGTATCAAGTAAAGCGTAAACAGAAGTATATACTTGACTGTATTATCTTAGCAGATACGTTATATTAGCATCAATTGGAGACTATCTGTTTTAAAATGCACACACATTAAAGGGCAAGTTAAACATGTGATTGCCACTGACTTCCTGTTCCAAGCTCTTAATATTTGTGTAAATACAGGTTTTATTTTACTTTCTTACCAGTAGAGTCAAAGCTTGTACTTAATGGATTCCTGTTTCACACAATATATTTGCTTTTCATTCTATATCTGGTAATAAAATCCACCTGATTATTAAATTAATAGAGCTATGATGTAACAAGGGACAAATAACTTTATTTTTTCTAAGTCCGGTTTGAACATTAATGAGAAACTACAGATTTAGCTCAGCTGCATGGCGATTGTGAGTAGAGCAATTAGGAAAACTTGGGCTGTTTCCTGTTCATGTGACTTAATGAACTAAGTTCTAAGCTAGAAACATTTGAGCCACAGCTGCTTTCACGTGTAATGCTTTCCATTTGTTTGCTGTACTGTATAGAGTCAAAATGCATACTGCCCAGGAGAACTGTTGACTTGTAATTCAGGTTAATTCCTGAATTTCCCTTGGAAAGGGAATAGCAATTAATTGTTAAAACCTAAAAGCTGGGGGAAAAAAATTGACCTTTGCTTTCCCAAATTTTTGCTTATAGGATAATTGCTCTCCATGCTAATACAGCCCGGGGAGGGGAAAAAATATTAGGCATTTTAAAAAAAATAATACTTTGATATCAACATTTCTATTTGGGAAAAAAAGGAGCAAACCAAGTTTGGATTTAGTTCAAAATTAAGTCTAACCTGTCTCTAGACTTTGATATGAGATCATCATGAATAGTCAAGAAATAGCAAGAAGGAATACCTTTATTCTCTCTGCTAGAAGCAAATGAAAATGAGAGAATCAATGTCTTCCTCTACAGACTACTTAAGCACTAGAAGATAGATTTGGCCTTAAGAGATACTGCACAGATTTTGTGCACAATTACAGTGTTTGAGGGAAATTTTAATGGAAAAAGTCATACTCGACTAGCAAGAGAGAGAAGACAGACATGAATAAAGGAGACATTCCCTCTATGGTTTCTCTTTCTTCCGTTGTATCATCCTGTTCTTTTCTGTCAGCACTGCAGCTAAAACGACCAGGATTTAGGATTAAGTGTTGTAGAACAAGTTGTGCAGACCAGACTGCTCCAAAGATCAGAATGCAAGCCAGTTTGAGTCCAGCATCAGCAATGCAGCATTCAGGAGTAGAAGAGAGTATGGGAGATGAGAGCTAACAGTTTGCCTTCCCTGTGTCCTGTGCACAGGAAGGACAACACGGTATCTTGTGTGAGCACAATCTTATGGTGGCAGGCCTTGCTGTGTTTTGTGTAGGGCGTTTGTTTTCACCCACATTTCACTCCAGGAGCACTTCAAATATTTTGTCCAAGTTTGTCTTCAGGGCAGCAGTTATGCTTCACAGAGCTGTGGGAGTGGCAGGCTTTCTCAGCCTTTCATGTTGGCAGGATCCAGAGCGAGAATGACACCAACCGAGGTCCCCACAGCTATAGTATTTGAGATATTCATCAAAGTGAATGCCAGAGGCATAAAGCCAACATGGGGAGGTCTCAGGCCATTGTCCCCAACAAATCATAATTAAAAGGTAAGTGCCAGTTAATGAAATGTTTACCACTTTCAGAGCTATGTGTTTTAAACTGTTTTCTACATTTTTTTCTTAACAAGTATATAGGAAAGGCTTGACTTTACAGTCATTTAAGTACAAAAGTACTTGTGGAACAGTGAAAGAGTGCTGTTAGTTATTTCTTAGTTTGTATTCGTTTTCCATCTATATGCACTGTAAAACAAGAAATTAAATCCACCATGACGCCTATAGCCCCTGTATCTCTGTACGTTGCAACAAAACATAATTTACATTGTTAAATGAAATTTTACATTTAAACAGCTGTAGTCAGATACCCAAGGACAGCAGAGCTGGCTCAAAGTGAATGGCAGCCCTAACAGTCTACTCAATAGCATTTTTTCTGGTTGTGTGTGAGCTATCTCATCTATTTTGAAGATTGTAGCTGATAAATTTCAGAATTATGGATCATTTTCTAGGTGTTGAGAAAGAATTCTCTTTGGTTTGGTGACCAAAAGCAAAGCAAGAAGTATGGATTACTACTAAAACCATAAGGTGGATTATTTAGTGTCTGATAACACAGTCACACTGGTCTTCTTTTAGGTAGTTTGGGGAAGGAGATTTAAGTGTACAGAAAGTGTGAAGAGGTGGGTAGAAAGGCACACAATGAACATAAATATCAGAGGATTCTAAAGGTGGGACATAGGCTGAGGATAAGGGCATAGCTAGTTATGATTTTTTGTGAGTATTTCTCAGCTGAAAATTTCTTATTTACCACAAAAATTGGAACATGCTCAGAATATGTATCTGATTTACTGTCAGTTTCTTTGGAAAGCATCTTGGCAGCAGGGGCAGCCAGCTGGCTACGTGGTGGTTGCCTGCCAGCTACTCAGACAAAAAGGCAGGAGCCCCTGATGCGTGCAGTAAGCTTAGCCTAGAGAAGCAGCAGTGTATGTGATCCTTCGCTTCCTGGCTAAATTACCTGAAAGATAACAAATACAAACAAGCAGACAAAATGGGAGCTTGTTTTCTTATGTTTAGCATAGTAATGCCAGTTATGTTGATCTTTTGGTTTATTTTGATACAGTGATATGGTAATGAAATAATCTTGTGTAAGGTGAAGCACTAACGCTTCCCCATTTCATTCTGACTTGACTAGTCATTGCATCCCTCTTTTCCTTCCTGTCATATAATCACAGTACTGAATTTTCTGGCCTTTATTGAAAGTGTTTTATGAAAATGCCCAATACTGACTACTTGCCTTTCTTTCTTTAGTTTTTCACTTAAGCTGTTTTTTGTGAGAACGGAAGACCAGGACATAAAATGTTCAGTATGTGTTACAGCATAGGATTAATTCCTTTTAACTCCTTTCCACTGTAGCGGGGAAGTCAAAGGATACTCCACTTTTTTCCGCAAGAGTACAGAGAAAAGGTTACTCAGCTCTGTTTTTTTGGTTGTCCATGTCTCATTCATTTATTCATTCTTTAAAGCTTTGCGCGGTCTGTAGCTGAATTCTGTTTATATTAATAACTTGTAAATTTTGCATGAGAGATGCAGTCAGCATATATTCAGTTGTGCCTATAGGAATTTAGTGGTTTTGCCTTATATGGCAGAGATACCACCGTTCAATGAAAATTTTGAGTTATGCGGATGTGCTTCTGCTCTTGTCAAATGCAAAATTCATTAAGGGAAGTGAGATATTTCTGAGGATCTTCCCCATTTGTTACCATTGCACAGTGTTTAACTTTTCACAATATGATCTTACCAAGATTTCAAAATGGCTTAGAAACTGAAGGAAACATTCCATCATACTTATTGTGAAATTTCTAAGGCAAATTTGCAGTGCTGTTTTGGACAGGATACTGGATAAAAATTGGCCTGAAATTTCCTTCATGTGGCAATCCTGTTTTCCAGTTTCATGTTTGAAGGATTTCAGACTTCTTTCCAAGTCTGTGTTCATACCAGACACGTTAAAATACGCGTATACTTAAGGTATACTAATAGAAAATAGTTATCTTGAGACAGTCTGTACCAAGAAAACCCCACAAGTTTCCCTGGAATGTCAAGCTTTCCTGCTGAAATTCTGCAGTCCATTTGATTGCAGATAGAAACTGAGATTGCCCTGCCAGTCATAGTGGATGTCTCAATCATAAAGAATAAAGATAATCCAGTTGTATTCAAGAGCCTCATTTTATCTAATTCTGATACAGCATTTCTAAGCTACTAAATGTTACATTTGTTGTACATAAATGATGCTATCATGAATATTCTAAAACATTTGTTTGAAGGCCAGTCATCTACAATAATCTTGAAGTTAAAGTATGTATGATTTTAATAGTCTCATGTTAAACTAGTGTATCTTACAATAATTTAAAACTTGAGTAAGACAGAAAATCAAATATCAGAGCTCAAAGAAAAAAAAAACCCCACCAGATCAGCTGTTGTGTCAGATTGCTATCAAGCTGTAGCCAGTATCATTATATACCAGAAGGAGCAAAGGAATCTTACAGGCACAAGCTTCAAAAGTTGGAAATTACTTGAACACCCACAAGACATAGGACTAATCAAATACTGTATTTTGGTTTGACTCTTTATAAAGATATGTAGCTATTTGTCCAAATATATGCAAGGCTGCTAAAATCATAACCAAAGATGGTGTATATTACTGGAAGTGGAATGTTTTCTTAGGGATCTTCGTAAAACCATCAAAATATTCTATAATTAATACACCTGTAATTTTCTAGATGCATTAGACTGTGCAAGATGGTCTGTTACTTAGTTAAAGTGTTATGACTCTCTCAGTATGCATATTTTCTGGCTTAATAAAAAGTCCTTTGAGATTTCAAAATCTTCCAGAAGTATACATGATCCTGGAAAGTAAACTATACCTAAATACTGAGAAACTTTTACTGAATAATGTATAGGGCCACAATAATCTCTGCTTATGTGTACAATGCCAGTTTGTGACAGTTAATAATGTTACTAAATCAGTTATAATAATTACATAGAAAACCCCCCATTAATTAGAGGTGTCATTCTCTCACTACGGCTGGATAGACAATTTTCCAGAAAGCTTTTTCACGTAATTGTCCTATGTACTGCAGACTGGGTCATTTCTCATAGACCTGCAGCAAATGCTTTTTTCTTGGTCTTGAGTCCTGACTTAAATGTAGTTGTAGATTGATGCTTTTGATTAACTGTATTTACATCATCATCATCATTGTATGTCCTCATAAAATACCAAGTTACTTGCTGAATCGTAAGTATTTAGGCTGATTCAGTGAAATTCTTTCCAAGATAACTGAAGGTAAAATCTTTATTCCTGACTTCTCAGATAGAATGAGTGTCAGCTAAGAACATTGCTACAAATATGGAGAACAGAAAACAATATTTTGGATAAGTATTTGTAGTAACTTTTGCCACTATTTGCATTTAATGAGTTCTTAAGGTTCATATAATAAAGGCATGAAAGGTTTTGGTGAACATAAATGCTACAGTGAAATGCTTGAAGGCATGGTAATGGAAGACCAAAGGTAGCAGTTAGGTGTTATATAAAGGCTTTAGTACCTTCTCGTGCATTAATGGTGATCTTAATTCCATGAGGTGTCAGGCTGGTACCTCTGATAGCAAAAATGTTGCTTTCAGATGCCCACCTGTGGAAATGAGCAAGTCATGGAATGCTCATTGATATCAGCTATTTTAATTTATCACTACTTGACAGAAAGATTATGTAAATATATAACAAACAAAAATAAATACCTATTTGACAACAGTGATGAAATTTTTTTCATTTTTTGTGTCAGAGGAAGGTAAATTTCTGCATGACACTATTAGTGATCAAGTTTGAGTTGTTAGGGAGCACTTCAGTTCCTGATCTTCACAGAGCAGTTATTTCCTAAAAGTGCGAAAAATAAAATTCTGTTTTGGATTTCATTAGTAAAAACTTAGAGGTGATTTGCCAGACATTAGCGTGATACATACAGTTGTGAAATCTTAGTAATTATAGATTTATTGATCATCAGTCTAATTATTTTGGCTGTGTGAGGACTTAATATTTTTGCATTTTGATCAATATTTGCAGAAGTGACGAGGGATATGGGTTATTTATCGTGACACCTTTTGGAAAAAGGTCCTGTTTATTCAGAAAGTGCTAGGCAGTTATGATGCACTTTTAAAGTATATGAACTCCTGCATCCAAGAAGAGAGCTACATAACAGTCACATACAAGTTTAAATATTGGAGTCAAATGGTACTTGTCGCATTATTACATTTAATTTTAAAATTTCAATTGTTTTAACTACATTGAGGTGAAATCTGTGAAAAGGATCCGTAAACAAAAAAAACGATGCATCAAATGTGGCAGAGTCAAAGGTGATGAGATTGTTCTTGTCTCGTGGAGGATTTTAATACTAAATTTTCACAATCCAGTTGAAGCCATGGGATATGCTAATGATCAGTATGTAGATGTCAAATATTTGGCATAAAATTCTTTCTTAAGTGTCTGAGGTTTAACTAAACAGATTTTTTTTTATCACTGAAAACTTTTCTCTGGATTTTGTTCATTTACTTTGTTTTGTTAGAAGGCAGATGCAGATAGTTTTCAACAGAAGTTTTGGAATTTAGGGTCACAGTTCTTTTACCAGCAACTCTATACTGTACCCTTTAGTTTCTGGGGGTGAGGGAAGGGAAGAAAAGGCAAAAAAATTAAGACAGACCTCAATTTCAATTTTTATTTTAATTACAAACAAGTAATCAAGTTGAGCCAGGGCTTAAAATACATTAAAGGATGGTCACTGTCCCTCCTGTGCTTCTTCCCACTACTCAGAAGCGGTAACTCTCAGAACATGATGAAGAGCCAGTTTTAAGCAAAGGAATGATACCAGAGAAGGACGAAACAGTAGGAATCCAGGAATATAATTAATTACATAAAATAAGTATTGCATAGGTGAAACAGGAAAGGCTGAAGAGATTCATATGGAGAGGTAATCCATACCTTTTATATTTTATGGGGAACATTGTCTTCTAATTAGACTTTTTTCCTGAAGTAATAAATCTGCTAGTGAAAAATGACAGCATCAAGCAAGTAAAGTTCTTGTATTGTGGCAGTGATACAGTGAACATATTCAGTGCATTCAGCTTTTAACCTCTGATGTGGAGAGAACCAAGTGTTGTAACAGAACTGGAACTGATCTTTTGGTATGTTGGTGGGAAGGTGGAGATCAGCTTGTCAGAGTTGCTGAAGTACCACAGTGCAAGAGCCTTTCCTATTTTGTAACACAGACTGCCCTGTGCACTTGGCAGCGCTAAGGTGGTAGGCAAGAGCTTACTTAGCTCCCTTGCAAACTGAGGAAAGAAGCTGTACCATGGACAGCCCTTTTTACTGAGGCAGTTTATCATTTTGCTTAAAATTCACACAAGGGAGAGATTAACACAATCGTTCAGGAGAGTAAATAAAAGTTAATGAAAGAAGAGTTAATAAAAATCTGTGATCTGTATCTCCGTTCATTCATACCTTACCATCTTTTATCCACGCGTTCTTTCCAGCAGTTCCAAAACCATTCTTCCACTTCGTGTACTGGTCCAATGTTACTCCTCTCTTTGTCAGATAGTGATCATTATTTGTGTATTGTTTGTCTTTTTGCATATTGCTTTTGCGTATAATACCAAATTTGTTCAGTAAATGAAGTTAAAAGTGTTTGAGCTGTTACAAAGAGAAGCCATTATAAAAAACCTTGTAAGAGTGGTAATGAACTGGAGGACGTTTGTATTTTCTTTTTTCTTTTTTTTTTTCTACATGGCATTTAAGAGTGTTGAACTTGATGAAGAGGAGATCCTGTTTGGCGGGTACTTTGCTGTTGCAGTTTCTGAAAGCCATGGGAATGAGGGAGGGCATTGCAATTCTATATATAAAGCATTCAAGCTTGAAGAGGTAAACCTAGAAAGTGGCAGTAGCAGCACTGCCCGTTTGGAACAGAGGAGAGTACTGAAAAAACCTCTCCAGTTAGGACATGCGTCATGTTTCCGACAGTAATCCTGCTCATCTTCTGCAGTTTTCTGCAATCAGCCGGTAAGTCTTAAGATGCCTGTCTTCCTCTTGGTATATGATTTGAAGGAAAATACACATGTATTAAAACAAAGTAGGTGACTCCATTGTAATATTACAACCCATGAGGTTCAGGTCTTGTTCTCCTTTCCCATGACCATCAGCATTAAATCTACACATTTTCTTCTCCCTCGCTGCATCTTAAAACACAACTGCATATTTCATAACGTGACTGAAATAGAACAATTTTTTCTTAACTGTTTTTAGATATGTGGCTGCTGATTTGTTGGATCATTCCCTAAAACTGGTTCCCGAGGTACAAAGAGTATTTTTTTAATGGACTTCTCTTGTGTTTCCAAGCTGCTGAGTGCTTTCATCTTTCAGATGTTCATGGTCTAGTGCTGCAGTGATGTCATTGTGGAAGTTGTATGTCTTATGTGTAGAGTGATGATCAAAACCTTTTTCCTTTGTTACACAAACTGCAAAAAGTATGAAGTACAAGCTATGTGAGGGCATTATTTTTTTGAAGAATGATGTAATAGAAAGAATCCTGTGCTGGAAAAAAGGCAAATGATGCCAGTCTAAAAATTTAACATGACTCAAAGTATCCTCCTTATATTATTCAGTATAGTATATATTGATGTATTAATTTGAATATTGAATATTCAATAGCCCTTTAGTCTTTTAAAGGGCTCTGTTCTAACTTTTTTGATCCAACCTATCTGACTATCAAATAACTGTGTAATTTTTTTAAAAAGACTTGACAAATAAGTTCATTGACTCTGTAGCTACTCTGCCTTCTTACTTATTCCTCTTCCTGTAGTGTTTTCAGTGGATTATTTGAGAGTGAGCCTTTTTTGCCATGGTTTGGCATTGCTTAAGATAATGGTTTCTTTTTATCTCTTCTGTGTATTCTCTGTAATTAGTTGTTACAGTTCTGATTTCAAGAACAGGTTGCAAGCTGATAAAAAGCATACTTCACTTGCTTTCATTGGAACAAAGTTAAATATTTCTTCTGTGTTGTATTTACTGCATTTAGTTGAAATTGGATGGACATGCATTGCTCTTAAATCACTGACTTAAACTGTAGCACTAAAAAAAATTAAAATATGAGCAACTCAACTCTTTTGTATATTCTCAGAGCCAATTTCTGATCTCAGCTGTATTGTTATCAGGTATAACTCCATTCACTGTGTTAGCACTGTAGTAAACAAGATCAAGTCAAGTACCTGAACATAGGTCCTGACCCCAAATGCAGATGCCTGCAAGTTCTTAATCTACATGGCTTTGTATGTTAGATGAGTAGATGTATTACTACAAACACTAGTATTCACAATCAAATGGAAAATTACTGTTGACCCCTACTCAGCCACAAGCTTTATGTATGAATTTGGCAATTACAAATAGGGCCTCATCTATAAAGGACTGTATTGTCTCAGATGGAACTTCAATTGAATTTTAACATGAAAACCTAAAGTAGGATCTAGAAAATTCTTACAGAGCATTCTTCTCACTTTGGGATGTATCAACATTTTGGGGCCCTGAAATGCCGTGCAAGGTTGGAGACTGAAAACAAATAGAGTTTTCTTTCTGTCAAGTAAGATCTTGAAATCAGACAATTTTTGGAGGCATATCTGAACCGTAAGAGGTTGATCTGTATGTTCTAAAACTGGCTAACAAGCAGGATGCTCATTGTTTTCCACTCTAGACCCAGGTCTTGTGTCTTCAGAATGATTTAAATCAAAGAAAGGACTCCAGTTCTCCTCTTCATGGATCTGCATTTCAATTCTGTGCCTTGAGTCTGTCTGTAACTAGAAATGTAAATATTCATTGTAAGGACATACATTTGGTGTGAAGTTTGATGGAAACTGGAAGACTGACTTCCTCTTTCCCTAGATAACTCAAGAAAAGCAGAAAACATGCATTACCCTGATTAAAAAAAACTACAGAAATTTAAAACCAGATTAAAACTTTTAGTTCTAGCTTTTACTTAATAACAGATGCCGATTCCTTGATTAAATTGAGGCTTCACCACGTCAGCTATTTCAATAGTGAAAACTGTGCATGGATCCTTAAGAGATGTTTCCGCTCAGTCGTGATATTTTTTTCTATGAAGTGTGTAACTAGAAAGTTACCTTGATTAATGCTGTTCAGCCATCTTGTTTTGCAAGAGACAAAGGGAATTAATTTCATATTGAAGAGAAATCATGAAAATGTGCAACTAATTACTAGTATTACAGCTATGACTGTAGCACTACCCTTGCTGTTAAATTTCATTTTAAGCTTATATAATTTATTTTAAAGATCTTTTCCTTTCCAGAACTTCCGACATTTCAACGTTTCTTTTTGTCTTAAATAAGAAGATAAAAACTGAACCCTTTACAGAACAGAAATCCTAATATTTCTCTGTTCGGAAGTACACAAAAGATTTCATTTCAATGTTTTACATCAATCGGAAATGTTTTGTTTTCATTCATTTACTGGTGTGAAATACTTTGATTGACGTCATTACAACATAAGATTGTATTTTCCTATAGGGATGTCTCATAGTAACTGTAGTGAAGGAACAAAATGACTTATTTCTTCACAGTAAGTGAGGTTCCCTGTCTGGATTGTATTATGGTCATGAACAAGACAGACTAACCACATAGAAATTGGGCTTTGAAAGATCTAATTCTCAAGGAAGTCAGGCCAGCTAGAGTGGAGTAGGAATTGAAAGTAAAACTTCCTTTATCTAAGAAAAGTGAGTCTGTTTAAAGTTCTATCGAGCCAATATCGAGCCTCAAAATCAAGTATTTCATGTCAACTCAAAATCATCCCATTTCTCAAAGGAAAACAGAATACTTGCAGTAATAGTAAAATGACAGTGAGCGAGATTTCAGTAGTTTAGAAATCTCATTTACCACTAGGACAGCCTTTCCAATGGAAAATTCCTAAATGGTTGTCAGATACAACTTCTGCATGGGGCCATAGCGCTTGCTGCATATATACAATGTGCCATTTCACGTGGTTGTGAGTGGTTATTAACATTGGCAGGATGATTTTACTAATCTCTTCAGAGTTAAGTGTGAGAAAAATAGTGTATATGCTGAGAATAATTACCATACTCTTATTAGTTTAATAGTTTGATCTGACAGGATACAGTCTGGAAGGTAGTCAGCAAATGGCTCTGTATTTTACTAGCTATTCTTTGAACAAAATGTTAAAGTGGATTTCATATCCTTAGATATTTTCAGCGTAACTCTTGCCCACCTTCATGTAATCCAGGATGATTATTACATTCAATTTTTTAATCTAAATACCAAACCTGGAGCATTTGTAACATTTTGTAAATGTTTGGCATGCTTAGACTTGTGAATTTTGAGTTTGAAAAGCTTACAGATAAGGTTTGTAAACCAAATTGTCTGTTCTGATCTAAAATACTTGTGCATAAAGTATTAGGCTTTTTGTTTTACATCAAGCTGTCTAGATGGATCTCACTTGAAATGTTTTAGGCATATCTTCAATTCCTGCAAGTCAAATATCCTCTGAAGGCAGCTGTTACACACTCTTAAATCCCATTAATGTAATGTTTGTAGTTTGGGGTTAAACTGCAGTGACTGGAAAACTGTTAAACCAACAATAACAGATTATTGAACAAATGGAAATACCAAAATCAAGGAGTTCAAAAAAGGCAGCAGCAGCTCTAGGTGTAAAGAATGTTAGCTTGATAGCCACACAAACTGACTCATTACTTTGTGTGGTGTACTTACTGTGATGCGTGTTTTTTTAGGAACTTGGAAGGACAGAGGAAGAACCATGCTCTATTCTGCAGATGCCTGCTGAGTTGCAGGCTAACCATGGGGGTAGTATGGAAACACTGGCAAAATTTCAAACAGTTATTAGCCAATAATGACCAATTACAGGGAACAAGGCAGCATGAGTAGCATCTACAATGGTTTTCTGATGAGTGTGTCAGAAAGCTATGGAAGTTGAAGTGCTGGCCGTGCAGTGAGTATAGCAGATTGCAACTCAACATATAATGAGATCACTTCGTGCTGTTTCTTTCTTGTGGAAATGTTCTTGTTTAGTTTATCAAGATGTTGTTATGCTGCTAACTTACCCCAACTTCAAAAGTCTATGTATTGTACTCTTGAGTTTCATTTTTTGTTTATAGAGCACTGTCCCATTGAAATGGACACTATCTAGGAAGAAGGATAGAGAGAATACATCTCACTGAACTTCTGCCTTGGCATTTACACTGCAGATAGTCACCTAAGGTTTCCTCTACGCCCGTGGAGAGAAAGTAAATTTTCATGTATAATCCATTTGTTCTATGTTAGACACATATTTTGCAAATCAAATTGTACTCAGCAAATTTGAATTTACTTTCACAGCCTGTAAAAAAAGCCTAAACAACTGGCTGAGATGAATGTCATTTAAAGGTATTAGAAAAACATTTGGGGTGGAAGCACTTACGTCACTGATCTTACATCCTTGATTTATTTCTCTTCTGTCTAGATATTCATTGTATACAATTCCACCAGTGTAGTATTTTAGCTCTTAAAAGCTTAGTTTGGTTTATCCAGATAACATCTTTTTCAATAAGTATTATTTCAGTGAAGAACTGAGGCATAGACTAATGGGGAAGTTGGAGATGTCTGGATCTCAGATCCAAAGCTGAAACTCTTACTCTCCAGATTGCCCCCTTGCGCCTTAATCTAGCCTCGCATACAAGGCAAAACCTCCCCTGTTTACCTACAGTCCTTGAGACACGACATGTTGCCTCACATCCAGCAGCACAGCATAGAATTGTCTAGGGAGTCAATTACAGTTGGTGAGCTCCCTAGAGACTTTTACTCTCTTGAGTATATAAGAAAGCAACAGAAACCTGCAGAGCTGTAGTGTATATATAGATATCTGTGTAGACTTGACCTAGTTTATATGATTAAAGAAACCTTCTGACATAACATTTTCTCTGTTGCAAAATATCCTAAACATATAATGGGCAATTACATGTTTTCTACAGGATATTTGTTCCTACTATCTTAAGAAATACTGGACCAGACAAACTTTGAAAATGAGTAGCACATTTCTGAAGCACCTGGAGTCCTTTTTTTTAACAGCTTGCTTTGGTTGTTACCATCCAGCTATTGACTCTATGAAAGCACACTCCAGGAATGCACCACCGTTGTCCCTGCACAGGGCTCACTGCTGCCCTTTTCAACATCTTATCTCTCTCTCGTCGCGCTTTGGGCAGGAAGCAAGTTGCTAGGTGGAAGAACCTTTGGGTATATATGAGGACACAGTGCAGTTGTGCACAGGCAGTAGGTCTGGGCTTGTGACAGAAGAGGGACCCATAATGTACTCCACATTCACTAAACGTTCCTTGGCTTCACATAACCAGACTTTGTGAACAGGTGTGTGGAAGGGAGCAGGTAACAGCTTTCATCATTCTGCCTTAACATGAGTAGCAAAAGCAACGACTAGGGATTTCCCACTCTTCAGCTACAGATTCCATGATTCTTGTGAAGAACACGTGCAACATTACTTTTCCTATATTTTCCCAGTTTTGACTGTTCCCTCCACTACTTCTTCCCACATGGTGGTATAAGAATTCAGAAACGTGAGGAAAGATTTATGCCACATGTTTTTAACAAGGAACATAGGATTTGAGGATGAAGTACAGAGAATCCCATATTGCATAGGATCTATTGCAGCTTTTGGTAACATTTTATGAGTCACAGAAGAAGTTGAAGTACGTGGTTTTCCACTATAATTTCTGTTCAGTTTTGTGTGGCAGGACACAAGTAATCTGTGTGGACTCTGCTTTGACTTGTACCATGTTTAAAAATAAATAAAATACTCTACTTCCTTGTGTTCAGAGAATAAATTCTACCTGTTGTCTTTTTCCTTTCACAGCTTTTGAAGGAAATTATTGGCCTCACTTTTTTCTCCAAAAACAGAAAGAATCTCTGCAAAAAAGTAAGTGTCTGACCTGGTGTTTAATGCTCGTGTTGAACTGTGAGTAACATTCAGCATCAATTCTATATTGCAGAAGACACTGTACAAAACACATAATAAAAATAAGTCCTTGTCTCAAGGAGCATACATTTTTAAAGCATTACTTTTAGAAATTCAAAATGAAGAGTTTGCCTATAAAAAGATGGTAGAATATGTTGTCTCACTCGGGTAAATTTTACATTAAATGGAAAGTGCTTTAGTGTGTCATGCTGAGATTTTGATGCCTAAGAATAGAAACTGAGCAGTTCAGTAGCCTTCCACATTTAGAAATTTGCTGTTGAGGTCATTTGTGTCATCTTTTTGATTTTCATTCCTGCAGATCACTGCCTAATATTATCTAAGAATTTAGGAAATTGATTATTTTGTTGCTGCAAAATTCAGGAAATTAAATAAAGCTGATTCTCCATATAGGCTAGGTCTATGAGATTATTTTAAAGATTTCAGATTAAAACAAATTTATGTGCAAGGGGAAAATAAGAATATGGAATAGTTCTTCCTGACCTTTATAGGTAGCAGCCAGTGGGGAGTCAGGGTATGGATAGATCTCTGCTTCAACATCGTGCCGTGCCAGCTGAAGCTGTTGTTGCCACAGTCCTGGTAGTTTCCCAGAAGTTTTCCCTTAACCCCTAAGAATGGCTTGTGTGCATGCACCCAAATCTGTAAGCAGAATTAACTCCAGCCACCTACTTACTGCAAATTTGTGCTAGTCCTTCTGAGTCTAAGAAATACAAAAGATAGTAAGATACTACTGTCTTACTTGTGTAAAAATGTGTCATGCCAAAGCACAAAATAATTAGCATATTCTAGCTTTAGTGCTAAAAGTATTAGCTATCGGACGTACTGTTAGAAAAGCAGATATCATTAAAATATTAACTCGTAATTAAAATCATAGTTTTGACAGCAGTGATGTAGTATTTTCTGTTACAAAGAAATTTCACTTCAGTTCAAAAGGAGGCTGGACAAGTACCTGGAAGACAGAGCACAAGGAGGGTAAGCAGACAAATCCCAATAGCCTCACAAAATCCCCTGAACTGAAAATAATTGGAGACTGAGAGAGTATCTGTGGAAGAATACATGCTTGTCCTGACGGTACTCTTCCCTTGGGCAGTCTCTTAACAATCACTGCTGCAAATAAAATACCAAGAGACATCAGTGCTTTGTTAGAACCAATACTACTTTTCACATGTCCTTTTGTGAAGAAATGAGAGGCATTAGCTCTTCTATTTAAATTTCATTGATTAAACATTTAGTTTTCCACATCCATGACAAGAATGAATAAAAGTCATCATGCTAAGACATGCTGTTCTTCTGCTAAGATAGGATACAGAAGACTATAACCCTTCCGAAAACATACAGTTTTCAATAGATGCTTTCTAAAATAAATATCGATATCAGTCCTAGTATTTTGAACAATTTTTCTGTCACATTATATTTATAGACATTCTTCCTAGTAATCTGTAATCTTGTTTTACGTTAAAATACTCTGCTTTCCTGTTGCACACTGTTAAAAAGCAACTCTATGCACTCCAGAAGTTGCTGCCTTTCAGTGGTTGACAATGAAATTCTTAGTCTAGTTTTGGGAAAATGCAGAGGTGTAGAACAACAAGAATGGTCTAAAATGCATATTTATTATAATGACAAGCATTTCTTTAGGCAGCAGAAGTAGAGTGTGGCTTGAACTGGGTGAATTCTCATTCAACGTAAGCATGAAAATGCTACATAAGTTCATTCTAAAGGTTAAAATAGTTGAGTGCTTGTGATCAGCAAAAAAACCAAATTCAGTTCAGCAACTCATCTCTGTCTTCTGTCTGTTCTTACAACAAGAGGAACAGTAGAGCATGGATATACACAAATGAAAAGAAAATCCCTACGTGTCACTTAATAAAAACTGAACTCAAAAGTCACTATATAATCTAGTTTAAAATTTCTTGAGTTATTGACAGTCCCATTTGTTACTTTTCTCCGTGAAGATTTAAATAAAAACAAATACACTTGAAGGCATTCCCATATTTACAGAAAGGGGCACATATTGCACTCTGACCATTGCACAACGCCAAGCAAAAGCTGGGGTTTGCTGGTCAGTATCACTTAAGCACAATATATTAAACTAGCTGGAATTGGGCGTGAAGGATCAATGACAGCAATTAGCCGACTCCTAATATTTCAGTCAGATGTTCTGGACAGCATAGAAGTATGGAAGAGGAGTATTTTTTGCTGACAGGTAACAGCTCATTGAGAAACAGTATTTTCTACATGGCTTCAATAAAACCAGTAGCATTCTGTAGTCATTTGATTGCTCTTTAAGAGTGAAAAAATGTTTTGGCTTTAAAGCAGTGAATGTAAATTGCAGTTAGACTTGGCTAAACTTACCTTATACTTTGTGCTTCTAAGATATATTAGATACCTGAGCTTCATATAACTCCATAAGCAAAAATAATTAAAAAATGAAAAGTAATGATCTGAGTCTGAAAATATTTAACAAAGGACATGATTTAACTTCAGCAGTCTGTCAACTTCAGAGGGACTGTTCATATGCTTTAAGTAGGTATAGAAATATCTAACATCAAGCGCTGGAATTGCATCCCTTTTTTATGATTCATTTCAACCTCCTAAAATCTGTCAATTCAGGTAAAAATTGATTACTTTTTAAAAATGAAAACTGATTAAAACATTCCATATATTTTCAAGGCTGGCTGGAACTTTGTCACACAATCACAGAGCCAAAAAAAGTGAGGACTTACAAGTTAGGCTTAGAAGATTGTGTGTAGATACCTAATGATCTGACTGTGCAATGATTCATGATGCAGTAATGCCCTAGATGGCTTCATAAATGTTGTGCCTGAGATGTTAAAGGTCTCTCTAGTAGGAAGCTGTCACAAACAGATCAAGCAGACTGAAATAAGAAAGTAAACCTTTATATTACCCATGAAGGAGATGGAAAGGCATTTCCCAAGCTAGGAAGCTAAGGAGTTCTCCTCTGCTTACAGGAAATAAGAACATTGCTCTGACTCCAACTTTTGTTTCACTTCCTGACTTGAGATAAAATTTTGAGGTTGCAAAAAAAAAATGTGGCTAGGATGTTGTTTACATAATTAGTCTGAGTAGAAACTTAGTAGCTTTTCCTGCTATTTATATTTGAAATAGCAATTGGAATGATAGGAGACCTAAATCCATTTTTCTCTTTCACTTCTATAGTTTTGAGCAAGGATTCCTGTTCTACCTGGGGTGGAGGGCATTTTTCAACCTTTGATAAGTATCAGTATGACTTCACTGGGACCTGCAACTATATCTTTGCAACTGTATGTGATGAAACCAGCCCAGACTTCAACATTCAGTTTCGCCGTGGGCTGGACAAAAAAATTGCGAGGATCATTATTGAGCTGGGACCTTCTGTTATCATTGTTGAGAAAGGCAACATTTCCATCAGGAGTGTTGGGTAAGATTCTGTGATGAATGGGAAGAAAGTGTTTAAAGAAAGCAAGAAGTTATATAGCAGTTGCACTAAAGATTACTTTGTATCAAAAACAAATTAACAGATTACAGAAGTTGGCACACTTGACTGGACTCTACTCCCATTTCTTCCTGTCAAGTATTGACATTGTCTAGGTACTTCACCTGCAGTTACTTAGCTTAGAGTACATTTGTGTAGGCGAAGGGATAAACTAACCTCAGCCCAAAAGAGTTCTCACATTGAAACTACAGTCTCCTAGATACTACCGGTTTGCTTATGCTTCTCTCTACTATGAGCACAGATGAAACAGCTTATACCGTTTAGTAGATACGAGCTGAAATTCCTGTGTTTTGCTTGAGTTCATTTGATTTGAGACTTGGATAACTGAACCCTCTGTGCTAAAGGTAACACCTGTATAGGGTAGGAGAGAAACTTTTTGAACTACACAACCAACAGAGAAATATTGGAGGGTCTTACAAAGAAGTCCTTATGCATGAGACCACTGACTGTTCACATTATTCCAAGGATTACTTTGTGCAGAAAACAGCTGTTTTACTGCCAAATTACACTGATGGGAAACTTTGGGTTCTGCATCATTCATTCATCTAGACAAATTGCTCCTATACAAGGAAATTTGTCCAGGGAAGTTTTCAGTATTTTTATCAGGTAGGCAGCATTGAATTTTTGTCTGTGAGTACATGCAGATATGGGAAACAATTCACTGTGGATCATCTGTATCTTATTACACTTACCTGGGTACAATAACCATCATGACAAAAAGACAACTTGCAGCTATACATTAATTTAGCAAACTGTATTTAGAAAAACTTCCTTTAAAATTTTATGTTCCAGGAAAATTATATAAATCTATGAGCCTAATCCAATGAGCTGCATTTTAAGTTTTTGTCCTACATTCAGTAGACTCAAATGCCATGACTGACCTGGTCTAGTGTTGGCATAGCCCTGCTTCAGGTGGACAGCTGGCCTGGGCAACATCAGAAGGTCCCTTTCAACCAGCTTTTCTATGATTGTATCACATACTGAGTATTTAGCAAAATAGATTTGTTCTTTAATGTTTTTAGTTTGTAGCATTAGAAATCTGCTGCAAGGATGAAAACCTAATTCTGGCACAATAATCCCATAGTTTCTGTTACCTTGTCAGTTTTCAGTCATAGCAGTAATTCCTGTATTAACAGGCTGTAGTCCATAGAAGCTTTTCAGGGTAATCAACAATAGTTCTACCACACAAACTGTATTTTACAAGTTCTTGAAACATATAACTATACCCTAATAAAACCAAACTAAGTGAAGGTGCCAAGTCCTGTGCAGACATTTTCACTAGTATAATCGCTATGCAACCGTCTCCTGGTGATTCTTCTATGAAACTGCTGACACTGATTTTCAATCAACAGAAATTTTACTGTATCTTGGAACTGTTACAGTTACAAAGGAAAAAAATCCAGTTTCATGTTGCTGCAAGTACTCAGGTTTTATGTGTATTATATCCCAAAAAAGGTAACCAATACCTGCATAACATTGGTATGAGAAAGTTGGTTTCTCTTCTCACCTTCTTACAGTGTCATTAAGTTGCCTTACACCAGCAATGGGATTCAAATAGCACCTTATGGCTGCAACATTCGCCTGGTGGCCAAGCTGATGGAGATGGAGCTAGTTGTCATGTGGAACAATGATGACTACCTTATGGTTAGTAAAATGTTCTCATAAAGCAGAAGAGGATACCGTCTTGACTTACTAGAATTACAAGCTGTCTTTAGACTTAGTGGGTATTTTTTGTATTTGTTTACTGTTTGGATATTTATTCTTTTCCTGCTTCATCCCTTACTCTTGAAGTAAACAACTTTGCTTTTTATACCTGCATGTTCCTTTCGCTTCCAGCATTGGTAGTTAGCTAAAGCCACCAATGTTGAGATTTATGGATGTTTTCACAGATTTTAAACTTCCCTCAGGCTTTTCCAGCAGCTACAATATTTTGCTAAAGGGGTGTTGTAGTTGTATAGGATTTAGTAGTGTGTGCCATAGTTTTGTCGTTTTCACTGTGCTTCCCCTGGACATCTTTTGGTTTCAAACGTAGGGTGCTCCTACCAGCTCCTCTGTTTCTTTCCTTTTTCTGATTCTTTTCATGTTTTCCCTCCAAAATCCCTGACATATTTTAGAGAAGGGGATTACATTTTCTCAGCGTGATCTGTGACAAAAGACACTGAATTCTAAACTGGTAAGTTTGCTAAAATAGGGAAATTGTTATGTAATAAATTATCTCAGAGATTTACGAGCATTACTATCACAGTTATAACAGGAAATACTACTGTGATGGGTACACACTGTGCCTCTGATCTAAGGTTTTAATAATAATTCATTGATTTTAGCCAGTAGTAATATTACAACTTTACTCTGCAGAGCAATAGATAATTGAATAACCTTCTGAAAAAAACCCAGACTTTCTTCCTGTAACCTTCAGTTTCTTAAGAGAACAAACCTGAAAGTCATGCTCTGTCAACAAAGATATGAGCAAGGAAACAGCATAATTTCCTTTTCTATTTTTTCTGGCTCCTTAGAATATTATCCCCCCTCAATTCTCTGCAAAGTCTTAGAATCATATTCTTTTATTAAATCAAAAAATCGCTACAATCACTATTGCCTCCTTGGGAAAAGAAGTGACTGCTTCCAAAACTTTTCCTCCAGTCAAGTCACTTAAATTAATGAGAAGGGTCACCTTTAATTGGATCCTTGAACTAAATTTGTTTGAGAAAGGTAATGCTGTGTCGATAATTTTACTTAGGGTGATCCTTTTAAATGTTTTGTTTTGTTTTATTTTAGGTTTTGACTGAGAAAAAGTATATGGGGAAAACCTGTGGCATGTGTGGAAATTATGATGGTTATGAATTGAATGAATTTGTGAGTGAAGGTAAGATCTAAGGACAGGTCAGGTAAAAGGAGAACTAGTTAAACTGAGTCAAGGTGGAAATTTCATACTGTAGTAACATTGCTCTGACTGCTCACTCAGTTTCAGAATTAAGCACTCCCGCAGGTCACCAACATGCTTATTGTATCATTATGCTGCACACTATTATTTGCTATGATGACAATATTGTGGGTTCCTCTGACAAGTGATAAGGACTCTCCTATATTTTAGAAACAGGTGGTAAGGATCGCGCTGTCACCTAACTTTCAGAACAGTCTAGGTTCATAGCAAGGCACAGTCAGGGAAATTACATTAGGCAGTAGCAAGAATGAGGCTATATTAAAAAGAACGTAGTGGACAAAAGCATTGACAAGTAGTGTGTCTGAATAAGGGTGGATCTTTAGAACAAAATAGTTGGTGCTGAGGACTTGACATCTGCGCTATATGTGGTTTGGGGTGTTCAGAGTCACTCTAATCTGATCTGTTGAACTAATGCCCATTAGCAGTTGGAGCTCGTTACACATGCTCTTGGAGCACTTCTTCTAGCTTGGTTTCATCTTAAAAGAACTTTGTATGCCAAGACCACTCCACAATGGAAATAAAATTGTGCAGAGTGGGGATGTTTGGAAGATGTGACTTAAAAGCACGCTAATCTAACCTACAGTGCTAGTGTGGAGACATGAAATTGCATAGTACACTAATCTCAGATGAACACAGCCAGATGCAGTTTTCTATACACATCACAGAAGAGAGTTGTAAAAAGTATACCATATATTTTGGGTTGTGATAATGAGTTTAACCCCACACGTAGGGGAAAATATAAGAATGGGGGATGAGGAGAAGAGGCACAGATTAGCTGGCAAAAGATAACACAGCTGGGAGAAAAACAGTAGCAGCTGGTCTCATGTAAGGTAGTAGATGTGATAGATTAGGAAATAGCTCAGGAAAATGATCAAGGTGATAAAAGTATGCTTTACTGAATAAACTCCAGTTAAAGGGCAAAAGAGGTAGTTGTTATCATCAGGAAGATTAATTAGTAGGACCTTTCACAGAGTAGAATCTGAGTTTTGCTACATCACGGCAACAAGTAAACAAATCCATGTGGACTTTTTTATGACAAATAACCCTTCAATTTACAGGTAAAATCCTGGATACATATAAATTTGCTGCATTACAAAAAATGGATGATCCATCAGAGATCTGCCTGTCTGAGGAGATACCAATTTCCACGATTCCTCACAAAAAATACGTAAGGAAGATCTTGTTTTTTCTGCAGCATGACTCCTAAGAGAGGTGGAAAGATAGAAACCAACACAGAAGAGGCAGTGGTTTCATAAAACTGGCTTCCATGAAAATGCATACAGTCAAAATTTGTATAGCATGACATGAGACAGGAGAAGAGTTCTTTGCATTAGAATACATTTTGAAAAAGGCCTATGGGCATTTTTGAGGCTGCATTTATATCACT
The DNA here is from genome assembly GCA_035590275.1 of Ibycter americanus. Classification (NCBI taxonomy): domain Eukaryota; kingdom Metazoa; phylum Chordata; class Aves; order Falconiformes; family Falconidae; genus Ibycter; species Ibycter americanus. The sequence goes on along the minus strand of JAVJGI010000002.1, from coordinate 35,106,490 downwards.
CATATAAACCTACCAGCATTTAGCTCACAGCTTTTCTGAAATTCTGTGCAGGTCATCATGGAAATGAGTGAAGCTTTAAAGAACTTTTTATTGATCAGCTAGGGACCTGACATTGTAAGCTGTACAGGCTTGAAGACATTTCGGTGATACTTAAAATGTATTGCCAGGTAACAACATTCATAACAGGGCCAATCAACTGCTATCAATTCCAGTCCTAGATGAAAAGAAAATCAGCGTACCTGAAACACAATGCATCCTTGGTTGAAAGATGAAGTTTGGTAGCAGCAAAGAACAAAAGGGCTTTTCTTTCTTAGATTTTGCAGATACAGGAATCAAATCCTACTTAGGATGATGCTGTTAAGTGTACCAGCGAAACTCAAATTTTGCATTCCCACACAGATTTTACAGAATCACAGAATGCTTTAGCTTGGAAGGGATCTCTTTAGATCGTCTAGCCCAACTCCTCTACTCAACCAAGGTCAGCGCAACTTGTCCAGACCAATGTCCTAGTAGGTTTTTAATATCTCCTGGGAAGATCTTCCAGGCTAAGAATCTGGAAACTCCACAGTTTCTCTCAGCAGCATGTTCTTTTTTTCTACCTAGGAGGTCATAAAGTCACCATATACCTAATGGCAAGTATTCATTGCTGTACTCTAAAAAGCATTTCATTTTATGTAGAATGATCATGCTCTTTGGTTCCGTTTGTACTTCCTCACAAGAACGTGATCTTACTTTGTAATTCTCATGTAGTTAATTGTATGCAGTATATAGGTTACAGAATGCTGTAAAAGTGTTCTCTTGAAATAGATTTTTCTTGTTTTTTACTTACTTGTTTCATCTTATTTTTCTAGCAACCCAAGAATCTCTTAATTTGAACACAGAAATCATTCCTCTTGCTAAAAAGTTTAGCTTTCATTATACAGAGGAAGAGCCAGCTAGAATCCTTCTGCGGTTCTCCTTTTCCCAGAACAGAAAACCAGAGAATCATTAGTTTTGTAGCATGCCTTTAAGAAGAAGAGCAGGAATAAAGAATAGGAGTTTTTGTGGGTCCTGTGAGGAAGATACTTTCTGAAGAAAAGGGTTGTAAATATTACTTGTATTCACACTGAAAAAGTACTTTGGTCTGGTGGAGAACTTCTGTTGGCTGCGAGGTTTAACCTTTTTACATTGTTTCTCTTTGAGACCTATACTGCAGTAGGCATGATAGGCAATACAAATGCATCAACTGTTTGCTCAAAGGGAAATGAAGTGTTATCTTCATGTTGGGGATGTTTGTCCTGGGAATGAATCTCCATGAGAAAATATACTCCCTGCCTGTGATGTTCTCAGCCATTTTTAGGGGGATTGATGGTACTGAAAGAATTACTTAATTGTCAGCTTAATGAGAAGTGGAACTAATTCAACATATCAAGATCCTTCTGTTATACAATGGACTTATATTCCCTTCTATTCGTGATTTTCTTATGCATTTTAACTTAAATACATATTAATAAACAGTAGGGGGGAGAAGGCAAACAAACCAACAAGAAAATCATAACTAGTAGTGATATTCTATTGTGGTTTTCACATGGGGGAAACATTACTAGGAACAATTTTCTTTCTTTTTTTATTTAGGCCATGATCTGCTCTCAGCTACTTAACTTGGTGTCACCAACCTGCAGTGTGCCAAAGGATGGGTTTGTCATTCGTTGCCAGCTTGATATGCAGGACTGCAGTGAGCCAGGACAAAACAATTGCACTTGCTCTACACTGTCAGAGTATTCAAGGCAATGTGCTATGTCCCATCAAATGGTGTTCAACTGGAGAACTGAAAACCTCTGCTGTAAGTTCAAAGGTTTTATTTACAGCAGATTGTACTTAAACCTTGCTGTATCTTACATAGAGGGAGAATGATGATTAACTGGAATTTAAATCAGCTGATAGAAAAGTCTCCACTGTCTTGAATCAAACAAATTATTTTCTTAAGAGAATTACAATGGTCTTTGGTAAAGCATTAGGGAGAGCATAGAAGTCTCAAAGGAGAAGGAGGAGGCATGAAATGTAGCTCCTGCATCTAGATCAGTGACCATAAAAGAGAGAAACATCCACCAAGTGAAAACTGTTGAAGTTCTCAGACTTCCAACAGGAGACTGTTCTCTCTTAGTACAGCTTTTTCATTATTGTACTTAGCAAATTATCCAGTGAAGAGAGAGAACTTTTAAATGGCCTCTGAAGTCTTTGAACCTTTTTGCCAACAATTACCATAGCCCCTTTCAGTCACAGGAGATTTTCAATAGTCCATTTTCAGACGCTCAACCTTCTTAAATACAACTAGTGATTGGAAGTAAATAGGAAGCAAACCTTCCTTTTCTCTCCAAGCTGTACATGATTAGACACACTTTTTCTCAAATGCCTGCCTGTTATCAAAGTTCTAGTTTGCTTTTTGTAGTCTTTTTGAATCCACCTGAAACTTCGATCTGTAGTCAGTGTTATGTAGCAGGATTCAGTGTTTTATAAGAGAACATGCTGATCGTAAAAAAAACAAGTCAAAAGTAACTGAAATTGATGTTGTTATTTCTAAACCAAATCACACATTAAATTACCAGAGATGTAGCTCATGTCAAAAAAGAGGAGCTTTCAAAATGACTTTGCCTCATATGGTAATGTCTTTCAGAAGCTTATAATTTAATCATGTTTTTATTTGTCCTTTATATAAATATATGGTCATGGGTAGTAAATTCATAAAATAAATTGCTTTGACAGGAATATATTTCTCCTTATCCTTTGATTCTTATTCTGTTTCAGAAATCTTTAAGAGGACTACCATTTAGATTTTAGAATAAGAATAGTGAAATCCCAGTTGAATTATATTCCTGAAATCATTGTTTAACTTGGCGTAGTCTTACCCTCTCACCATAGTTACTTACAAGGCCTTGCATGATTTTGCCCTCCCTGCAACTCCAGTGCCGTATTCTTCTACTCTCCTCTTGATCTTCACGTACTGGTGCCACTCTTCACTTTTTGTTTTGCATTTAACATTGAGTTTTCTTTCATTCTTATCTCATACTTACTGAAAACCTTTCCTATTAAGCTCCATTATTATTTGTGACACTTTAAAATTGTGCTTCTTTCTAAAATAATTTTTCCCCTCCTCTTCTCCAAGGTTATCCATCTTACATAAATTGGTAACCCATTTTCTTCTTTGGTTGGTCTGCAATTAGTTTTAATCCTTCAAAACTGTAAACTCCTTGTGCATTTTATGGGTTCAGATAAATACTAGTAAGGCACTGTGTGCATTCACAGAACTGTACAATAACTCCTACTAATCACAGTAAAATAATAGCCTTGTTTTCTCCAAATCATAGCAGTTTTCATGTTGCCAGTAGACCATTATTAGGACTGGTAGTAAAGTGATAAAAGACAAAGCTTAAAAAAAAAGGGGGTGGGTGGGGAATGGAAACCCTTGTTTCCCCCCAAAAACGAAGCTGAGAATCTAAGACATTACAAATAAATGCCAAATATGCAAAGGTAATGAACTTTTTAGTCTTTATTGTTTCTTTCTTTTGGATGTGGCTTTGAGCAACCTGGTCTAGTGGAAGGTGTCCCTGCCCATGGCAGGAGGGTTGGAACTAGATGATCTTTCAGGTCCTTTCCAACCCAAACCATTCTATCAGTCTATGATTTGTCATGTCTAACTATCTCTGTTTCCCTACCTCACTTACTTTTAGTCTTTCAAATAAAGAAGAATCTCTGCTTGAATTTGTCACACAATAAAACACGTTCTGAGTTCCATATATTAGAATTGCTTGGTAGCTGCATTCTGAAAAGCAGATCATGTCTGAGAAGCAGAGACTATACAGAAGATCAACAGCTATATTCTTTAGATCTTTCAAGGGCTACACAAAATCTGATTTGTAGTATTGTATTAGGCTGCAATATAGCCTGTTTGCCATTCTTCAGGCTTCTGAAAGGAGTTTCTAATAAATAAGGCATGAAAAATTAATAAAAGCTAGAGTGAATATGATGGTAATGATGAATACTCAGATAATGAATTGAGTATTGAGGGAGGATAAGAGAATGTTAGTGCCAGAAATCACAAGGTCTTCTCCATCCTGGGTGGTAGATGAGAGATTCTGTTCACACTTCAGAAATCTTAACACTTTCACTGTTTGTTGCAGCTGTGGGAAAATGTTCTGCTAACCAGATCTATGAGGAATGTGGTTCTCCATGTATTAAAACCTGTTCCAACCCAGAGTACAGCTGCTCCAGTCACTGTACCTATGGCTGCTTTTGTCCAGAAGGTATCATTTCTGTATTCATCATGTGCTAAATGGCCCATAGAAACATTTTTGGCAGCATATATCCAGTCAAGTGGAATGGACTTCTTCATAATGAACTACCAGTGCATTTTAGGGCATTGTAGTGCAAGAACTGCCATTTCTTGGATAACATAATATAACTGGAGTCTTAAATAGTCATGGTCCTGAAAGGTCCTTGGTCACTCTTTGCAAGAAGAGAGATGTGAAGCATTTTCCTCACAAGACCATGACATGTTGGACTTGATGATCTTAAAGGTCTTTTCCAACCTAAATGATTCCGTGTTTCTATGCGATGGGATAATTATATGCTGCCTGCTTGAAGTTCTATACTATAATATACATTGAGTAAGCTTAATGAAATTCCTATCCCAAACAGGTATCTAGCCTATCAGGACACAGCAAGATGTAGCATACCTCAGAGAATTTCTGGGATGTTACAGGCATTTTGTAAAATCTCTCTAAAATAGTTCAAGATGAACTTCCTACAAAAATTGTAATTATTACTATCATTTGCATCATGTCTGGTTTTTCAGAACTGAAATATCCTCCAGGGTTACTGTAATGTGGGTATTTACATCAGCATCATCACCATTTTACAGTAGTCAAAAGTAATGTGTTCTGAGCTACATGTTTAAAACTAGACTTAGTACTCTAGGACATAGAATACATCCATTCTTCAAAATTCCCAACTTAATTAGTGTATTAGTGTCCTAGCAAAAAAAAAAAAAAAAAAAAAGGAAAAAATAACATTCAAGCTTATTGTTATTTCAAATTGTGTTCAAATTTCAAATGAAGGCAGTTGTCTGCACTTTCATATAACAAAGTAGCCAAACACTGTTATCACATGTAGAGAGTCAGGTTTTTTAATTAACAGAAAATGTCCTGCACATTATGTTGCTAAGTATGGGCACTGGCTGTGCAAGAATAGCATTCTCAAGCTAATTTTGGAAGGCATTCAAGCTACAATAGCTTTAGTGCTAAGTAAAGATATGGAAAAGTATTTATTTTATTTGTCTTCTTTGGCAGGAACTCTTCTTGATGACATCTCAAAAAATCAAACATGTGTTCACATTAAGCAGTGTCCATGTACACTGAATGGGAAAACATATGCTCCTGGTGAGGCAATGAAAGCTGCATGTAGGACCTGGTGAGTAGCAACAGGTACTCTCGTGAAAGGATGGAGAGTATCCTCACCAAGTGACTGGGAAATTTAGCCTAACTTTTCAGAGGGCAGCTGCAGATGTGTCATACCATCTCTGAGGCCACCTTCTTTGAGTGCTGCAAATCATACATTTATAATTGAAGATGTATACGTCTCACTTCCTGATTAATCTGTACAAATATAAATGCTCCTTCAGGCCACACAAAACTCTGTGTTTTTATTTCCTCTGTGAAAGCAGAGGTAAAATTAGTACAAAACAAATATCTAGTATTTACAATTTCTTTCTGGCCATCTCAGCATTACTTATCATCAAATCAGTACTGAAAACTAAATTCCTGTTTGGAAACAGAAAATAATGACTTCAGACAATATTTTTTAAATTTGGAATTTTTTTCAAAAAAAAGTGGAGTGATGTTTTTATGTGTTACACATCTTGCTATTCTAATAAAGAAAATAAAGGATAAATAATAGAATTTGATCCTCAGAACTGTAGCAATGAATGCACTTTTCATGATTAATCTGTTCAGGAGAGTTTACTGACAATCCATACAAGAGTTCAGCAGCCTTGAATTAAGATGAACAACTTCAACTGATATACACAGACAAAGAAAATCAAAGCATAGAAAGTATAAGGCGAAAAGTGATACAAATTACGTCTTCCATTACTAGGAAGTAGCTGATTCTAAAAAGTAGCTGAGTCTGAGACCATAAAGAAAAGAAATTTCAAAGCAGTGGAAATGAAAATTCAGAATGTGTATGTATCTTACACTGTGTTCACTAACCAGTTTTGCATGTTGATCAGCTACAGCAAAAACCCCAGGCAGGGGGATCAAGTTGTCTGCTGATAAATAGTGCCTTAGTATGAGAATAACCTTACACAGTATTTCTTGTTTTCCTCAGTAAATGTACAATGGGTCAATGGAACTGCAAAGACTTGCCCTGCCCTGGAAGGTGTTCACTGGAAGGAGGGTCTTTTGTTACCACGTTTGATTCTAGATCGTACAGGTTTCATGGGGTTTGCACTTATGTTCTTATGAAGGTAATTTCCTGCAGTTTAAAAACACCCAATAGCAAATGGAAATATTTCAGTCTGTCCTTGGTTTCCTATTGGAACACAAACTGTGGTCTTCCTATGATATGTTTACTCTACAAATTATTGTTATTCTGACACAGACTTCCCTTTTAACTATTTTCCTCCAGAGTTCCAGCCTGCCACACAATGGAACCCTAATGGCTGTATATGAAAAGTCTGGTTATTCTTATTCTGAGACATCACTTAGTGCTGTAATTTACCTCTCTGCAAAGGTAAGTATTCCCTCCACAGGTTCTATCCAGCATTTCAGTAACCAGCTTAGCAAGTAAATACTTAAAGTCATTGCTGCTAGCCTGAACTGAAAAATTATGGGGGATAGATACTAAAGGTATGTTCCAATTCATGCATACACAGTAAAGATCTCAGTTGCCACATCAACTCGGGAAGTTAAAGTATTTTCAAAGTGAAAACTGAAAGCAGTGTGGAATAACATGTGAGGAAAAGCTTGATTCAATATTTTCCTATTATATAGGTCATTGACAGTATAGTTCCTGAAGTTAACATATAAATACCAACAATACAGGTATGTCCTTTTCTTACAGGACAAAATTGTGATTTCTCAGAATGAACTCCTTACTGATGATGATGAACTTAAGCGGTTACCTTACAGATCAGGTAAAGAAAAGGGAATATATGTAAAATCCAAATTACATGAAATGTCTGTTTTACACAACAGCATCTTTTCTCTTGCAACTGCCATAGCAGAGGTTTTAGAGGAAGGTTAAAATCTTTCCCATTGCATCTGTCCCTCTGTGGAGAGTTGTGTGTGGAAAGAGAAGACTTGTAGACAGAATGCTGGAACACTTACATCTGCATTGAAATCATGACTTTGCAATATCCTATGCCTCAAAATCTCTGTTTCTAAATTTCTGTGTTCTTTTAGGAGACATCACTATTTTCAGACAGTCTTCGATGTACATTCAAATGTATACAACCTTCGGGCTGGAACTTGTAGTTCAAACATCACCTGTGTTCCAGACCTATGTGAAAGTGGGATCACAATTCAAAGGCAGAACCCTAGGTAAGAAACCTAGTGACCACACAAAGGAGAAAATATATGGAGTGTAATTTTAAAAGCTTAGTATTCATCCTTTAAGGAATAAACTTCCTTCTTTGGATTCAAGTTAAAAACAAGAAAAATGCCTGCATTGGAAAATTGACGTGCTAAGAATTTGGTTTTTGCTAATAACTTTAAAATGACTCAAAGAAAGTAGATGGGTGACATTTTTCATGTGTAGTACAATACTGTTCTTCACGTGTTTTGTGTGTGCCTTTTTCAGTATGTGCTTTACTACACAATGAAGGGGCAACAAATTAGCCTGTGTGGTCTCTACATCTTGGAGGACATAGTTCTTTGAATGCAGTGCACAACCGCTGTAAATGAAACAAGCTTAAGAATCTAAAGGCTTCTCAGCTGATAAGAACCATATGGAGATGTTTATGTTGATTGCAAAGCAACATTAGCCACAAAGGCATATCCTGCATTCTAATTATCTATGGGGAATTACAGAGAGGCTTTAGCATTTAAAAAAATTTAAACGTCATTACAGACTTTATATACATAAGAAAACATGTAACTCCAAAAGAATTTCATGGCCTTTCTCTGTTACATGATTTCAAACCACTGAAAAAGCCTTTTTTCTAAAAACAAGGCAAAAACTTCTGTATGTATTTTTCATTGAATAGAAGTGGACAGTTGCAACTTGAGAAGGCAGAGGCTCAGTGACTGAATGTGCACGTAATCAAGATTCTCTGTCTATCTGACCTATAGTTTTCATTGACACCATGTAGAACTTTTGAATCAATTTTCTCACTGTTACAGAGTGAAACATAGACCATTGGGTACACAATCTTTAATTTTCAGCCATCCCTTGCATTTCTGATGTTAGGTTTGTGTGGTAATTACAATGGAGACACTACAGATGACTTCATGACTAGCATGGATATCACTGAAGGAACAGCCTCCCTGTTTGTAGATTCCTGGAGGGCAGGAAATTGCCATCCCACTTTAGAGAGAGATACTGACCCTTGTGCTTTGAGTCAACTGAACAGTAAGTAGAAGATCCTGGTGTAACTGATCTCCCCAGCTAGTTTTGTCTGACACTTCCATAAGCCCATACCAGAGGAATGAGGGAGTTTGAGAGAAGAAGCAGAGACTGAAAGGATTGAACATCACAAATTCTGTCACCAACAAGGCATTTCTGATTTCTAGAATACAAATCTAGTAAAAACTTATTAGATCCCATTCTAGAGATCTGGGATTGAGATGATGAATGAGAGAGTTTTGGTGGTATTTCCAGTGAAATTGCAATGTCCATGGATGTCTTAAACTTGCACAGCAGCTCAACAGTGCTGTGACTGAAATCCAGGCTTTGCCTTCTCAAGCCTCTATTACTATTAGTCTTTTAAAAAAAAAAAAAAAAAGGCTTACTGAGCTGTTTGAACAAAAGTATAGTCTGAAGCTAACAAGCTAAGACATTGTCCTTTTGCTCAATCCATCACTGCAAAAAGCTCAGCTAGAGTAGTTTTGTCCAGGTTTTTTTCATTTCTTTTCCATTTTTTCATTTCTTTTTCCTAACTTTCTCTGTTTAATGTCCATGATTTACTTTCATTAGAAATATCTGCTGAAACTCATTGCTCCATTCTTACCAAGAAGGGTACAGTGTTCGAGAAATGCCATGCTGTGGTGAACCCTATTCCTTTCTACAAGGTAGGAAATTATGGTAGATGTTGTACAGAGGGAGTCCAAATATGGACCGGAATGTACTCATATACAGGATCCCACTCATTCAAATCAGCAGTGCATAGAAGCTAAGGAACAAGTGTGGTTTTGAAAATTGTCTCCACCACAGTACAAGTCTGTTTGTTCATAGGCACAGTCCCATCCCTATGAATCAGAAGTTATTTTTGCTCATGCTGCAGTTCTCCATGTCAACAACTTTCTATGCAAAGTATTGATTTCCCCATCTGCATAATTGAGCTCATCATATTTGCCAGTCTCCACAGAACATTTTGAAAATTAAAAGTGAAAAGCAGTGAATAAACAAAGGCAATTTTAGGTACTAAGTATATTTTATTCGTCCATCAGGCAATTAACCTGATCTTTTTCATCAGTTTTAGTTATGCAATAATATGCGTTTTGTATGACTTATCCCTACAATTCAGCATAGAGTCATAGAATTGTATAATCATGTAGGTTGGAAAAGACCTTTAAGATCATCAAGTCCAACTGTAAACATAACACTGCCAAGTCCACCACTAAATCATGTCCCTAAGTGCCACATCTACACAGCTTTTAAATACCTCCAGGGTTTAGCACTTCCAAATGTCTGCTCCCCAGTAACAGTGTACTCTCCGTGTATTGGGTTTCAGAGATGTGTCTACCAAGCCTGTAATTACGAAGAGACCTTTCCTTATATTTGTTCTGCTCTGGGATCGTATGCACGAACATGCAGTTCAATGGGTTTAATCCTTGAGAACTGGAGAAACAGTATGGACAATTGTAGTAAGTAACTAAACCAATTTAACAGTCTTACTAGTCTGCCGTCAGATGAACGCATGCATACGGGTCTATCTGTTTCCATTTAGAATATCCCCATGTTTGATTCACACCTGACAACACTGATTAAGAGCAAGAACGTATTTTAAAACTACTTGTCAGTCATTAGAAAACAAGTACATATTTCTATCAAGTAGGCCAACCAGCAGGTATAAAAGCCATATTCCCAAGAGCTGCTGACTTCACAGATGTGTCATAACAGAACAAAAAATGTAAATGGTAAAGCAATATCCTAAGCAGTGTCCAAATCATCTTAAGAGTAATGAGGGAAGTAGGGAAAAAAAAGGAAAGCAGAAAGAGAACTTTTGAATATTCATCTAGTCTGTTTCAGAAAAGGATAGTTATTTTAAGACTACATGAAAAAGATTACTCATACGCTTTAAGGGGAGCATGTGGATGCTTCCAGGACTTGATAATTAAGTGATGGAACAGACAGATAAAGCTATACTGTACAGTAACATGAGAATGAAATAGGAAAAACCTGGTTGCAGATGTGATTTTTCTATTATGCAACTTAGACATAGGCACAGGTTCACAGTTACTCAAAAATATATTGGTATTTCTGGAAAGCTTCTCTTTGCATCATTTTATTCCAAGATACACAAAGAAGCAGTAAGATATTTAAACTTCATAAAACTTCCTAACAGCTTCATGGTTGGTGTTAAGCCCTGGTCTGCAGTATTTTGTGCTAGAGCTCCACATCCACAGGAAAAGAAGCAATGGGAAGCATTAGGTATTGAAGCTGTTGACACAATATATGCAGCACATTATGAACACAGTTATCTTTCACAAGGAAGAGGATAAGTCAACCAAGTTTAAAATACACTCTTGTCTTGTTTTACAGCCATTGCTTGTACTGGCAATCAAACATTCAGCTACAACACTCAGGCGTGTGACAGGACATGCTTGTCGCTCTCCAACCGAGCCCTGGAATGTCATCCAACTGACATCCCTATTGAAGGCTGCCATTGTCCTAAAGGAACATACTTGAACCACAAGAATGAGTGTGTTCGTAAATCTTACTGTCCCTGCTATTTAGAAGATAGAAAGTACATTTTGCCTGAGCAGTCAACAATAACTGGTGGGATTACCTGGTAAGTGTTTCAAGTTTAAAGATTAACAAAATGGAGGCAAGGGGTCTTCATGTTTCTGTTGAGGGTTAACAGCAGTGAGCAGTTAAGCACCACACAGCTGCTTGTCTACTCCACTTCAGGCAGATGCAGAAGAGAATCAGAAGGGTAAAAGCAAGAAAATTTATGGGTTGAGATAAAGACGGTTTAATAACTTTATTATTAAAAAGCAAAAATAAGCTTATTTAATAAGCAAAGTGGCATGTGCAGTCAAAGCTAAATAAGGAATTAATTCACTGCTTCCCAGCAGCAGGCAGATGTTTAGACAGTTCCAGGAAAGCATGAATTTGTCATGCGTAATGGTTACTTGGGAAGACAAGCATCATAACTCCAAACATCCCTCCTTCCTCCTTCTTTACCTGAGGTTTTATTGCTGAGCATGATGTTGTGTAGTATGGAATATCTCTTTGGTCAGTTCAGGTCAGTTGTTGTGGCTGTGTCCCCTCCCAGCTTCTTGTGCACTCCCAGCTTACTCGCTGGCAGAGCACCGTGAGAGGCAGAGAAGGCCTTGACACTGTTCAGCAATAGCTAAAACAACAAGATATTATCAACACTCTTCTGGTCACAAATCCAAAACACAGCACCATCAAGCTGCTACGAAGAAAATTAACTCTATTCCAGCCAAAACCAGTACAGTCTCCTTTACTTCTAATAGCAAGGTTTGTTTTTTTACTTTTGAAGCCATCTTTTTGCCCTTTCCTAAAACACAAAAATTCTTAAATGAACAAACAGCATTTGACTTACCTTAAGCTTGGAAATGTTAAGGAAAATACTAGAAAATAATAGGTAAGATTGATTATTCCTAGTGGGAGATTTTGTCAGCAGCATCTGGACAGCTATATACAAACCTCAAAAATGACTTGATAGGCCATCATAGTAGTGAATGGCCTACTATTCACTTTCAGAACAGATGTTACTGTATACTACAAAAAGTAGAGAGACAAGTTGACTCGTGTTCCATTATGGAGGATGGGGAGGAGCTAGTAACATAAATGCAACCTTTCCAATGCTGAGAAACATGAAGCCATTTTACAAAAAAATATTATTTTTTTTATTGGGAGAGAATTGCGTTGAAATTCCTTTGTTTCTTTTTTTTCTTTTTCTTTTTTTTCTAGCTACTGTGTTAATGGGAAGCTGAGTTGCACAGGCAAACCTCAAAATCCTGCAGGTATGGGTCTGGTATGGTTTACTTAGAAACATAATCTTTTCCCCTGTGTTGTAAAAATGATACTTCACAATCTCTCCAATGTTTATTTCTCTTCCTTTTTCCTAGAAAACTGCAAAGCTCCTAAGAAATATGTATCATGTTCTGACAGCTTAGAAAACAAGTATGGAGCTGCATGTGCCCCTACCTGTCAGATGCTGGCTACTGGAATTGAATGTGTGAGTTTCACACCTCTGGGATATTTATCCTCTTGAGAGAAAGAATGTTGTAGTTGTTACTTAGAACTTTCCTACGCTGCTTCTAGTGAAATGAAAGGAGATATTTTTTCTAACATGAGACTTCTTTCCACAGACTGTGGACACTAAAAATGTGATTATTTATTCAACAAGTGATTAAGGACTTATATTGCATGAATTAATGAATTAAATTATATTAAACAGATAGAATAAAAATCCATTAAGGATTCTTAATTGCATGGCTATCACTTCTGGCTCAGGTACTCCATAAACTGCATGTCACTGGAAACTCATAGAACATGCAGTTTATGCTTCTTGTTCTATTCTTTCCCAGCTATCTGCTGCTGATGGTCACAGAATGCAGGAGACCTAGGCTAGGTGGACTTCTGGTCTGTCCTTATAGGGTTTTCTTATGCCTTTATATTAAGGAAACAGACTAAGCTTCCTTGATATAAAGAAACTTCTGTTATACTCTGTCTGAAAGATTGGTAGCAATGCAAGATTTTTCAGAGTCTTCAGGTACGTTTAATATCTCGTGCAACAGGTATATCTTACAACTTCAGTGAAACTAGTTCAATTGACTAGTATATTAGTATGAGGAAAATTACAGAACTGAAGTCAAAACTAGAACTTAGCATAGGTTCACTCTTGACACCATTCACGTACAAGAAAACATGCATCTCATGTTTCTTTTCATTTTGCAATCTGTTGATCATTACCAGATACCCACTAAATGTGAGTCAGGCTGTGTCTGTGCTGATGGGCTATATGAAAATCTTGATGGCAGGTGTGTTCCAGCTGAGGAGTGTCCATGTGAATATGGTGGTCTTGCTTATGCAAAAGGTGAACAGATCCAAACTGAATGCGAGATCTGGTAAGAATCATACACTTTTCCATTGTGGAACCTCTGTTTCGCCAATCTGTACAACTACATACAAAAGCATTTAGTTGACAGGAGTGTAGGAAATGGCAACAGCTGAATGGAAGGAATACAGTGACAAAGCTTAGAGGTGACAAAGAGAAGCTTAACATTTGACAATCTGTATGTATAGATAAAAAGAGTCATGGTACTAACTTCAAGTATAATATCTGCTATGTGCTTATCCAGGAATAAGGGCATACAGTAGGGCCTGTAACTGTAAACTACATAAGGTCAAGGATTAACAGCTCCACCTAAATAACGATGAGGGCACAATCTTCCTTCTTTTTTGTAGATAAAAGAAAGCCCCCCAAAAGATTGTTTCCATCTCTGTAGCAGCATTCTCAAAATACTTTATTCCCATTCCAGTTACTAATCTAGTATTAAAAAACCACCACCCAAACTACACAGAACAGTGACATCTGTTCTCATCAAGAGCAAAAATAAATGAGCTTTATGTTCTTTCTTTCATGAAAAAAAGAAAGCAAAAATTACTTAAGATTTTTTCTTAATTATGAATTAATTTTCTAGGCAGTCCATAACTTTTAGTTGTGGTTCTTATATTAATTGTGACTTGGTCACAGTGTACACAAGTCAGTTAAACGAGCATCTTATCTATAAATGTGCATGTATATAAAGAGAAGCAGGTTGAGGTGGAATTTCTTTGAAATCTGAGTATGGTTTCTTTTCTCACTCCCAGCACTTGCACAAAAGGCAAATGGAAATGTGTTCAAAAATCAAAGTGTTCCTCAACGTGTAATCTGTATGGAGAAGGCCACATCACCACTTTTGATGGACAGCGCTTCGTATTTGATGGCAACTGTGAATACATATTAGCTATGGTAATCTGCCGCTTCCTGCTTATTTTGGTAGTATCTTAGCACCAAGAACTAGCTTTAAATGGCTAATGAAAATATCCTAGGATGTCTCTATAACCACTTTGAATCTTTATAAACACTTGATGTGTTTTCGTATTTTCTACTTACTTCAGTACTTAAGATGAAAAGACTTTACTTCTCAAAACACAGTTTTTTCATGCAATTACAACCAATTTTATATTTAGTAACATGTTTAAATAGCCATTGATAGGTATGTATTTTGTACCAGCCAACTGTATCTTTTAGGTAATTGATGTCAGTTTGACTACCAAATCAGAGGTCATCATCTCCCCAAACAGGCAGAATCAGAATCATGACATTTTAAGTTTTCTTTACTTATTTATGCTTTTATGTTTTAAGTTGGAAGACTCCAGACACAGTTTGTTGTGGTTTTGTGCTTTTTGTGGTTTATTTTGGTTTTTTTAGGATGGCTGCAGTGTTAATAGACCTGCTTCCTCTTTCAAAATTGTTACTGAGAATGTCATCTGTGGGAGATCAGGGGTTACATGCTCCAGATCCATCAGCATTAACCTTGGGGTAAGATCTTAATTCTGCTGTTATCCAGCTGAACACTATTTTAAGCCCATGTTTGCTTCCCTTTTGGAAGCTTTAGCTGTGTCTTTGAAGTGATGTCTTGTAAGTGAAACTATATGCTATATCTAGAGCCTCAGTTTCAGTAGGAATTGCGACCTTTTTTTTTCCCCATTCTCTTCTCAATATTTCAGTCCCCAAACTTCTTGCCTACATAGAAACTGTAAAATTTTGAACTTTACTGACTCAGCAGTGAATTGCTCAGTTAAAAATACTGATTTCCATCTCCCTGCCACCTCCCCACACCCCAACTCGTGAAAACAGTTGTGTGAAATTGGGGAATTCTCATCATGGATGATGAGCCAAGTGTCTCCAAGTTTCTCTAAGTCCAGGTAATATCTGCAGTTCAAAATATATCCAGATCTTACCTGAGATATATCTGTGAAACTACAGCAGTGAGCAGTTATCCTCATTTCCACTACTGTGTGACAGCTTCCAGAACGGGGTAAGTGTTACTGTTCTCAGTTTTATGGGACAGTAATGTCCAGTAGTATCAGATCGTCTTAGAGTCCTTCATTGTCTGACAGAGAGAATAATATAGACAGATGAGATTTTATCCCAAGGAACAGTCACTACAAGCAGTACACATTTGTCACATTACTGAATAAATAGTAGCAGTTTCAGCAGGTCAGTGCCATGGTGAAAAAGTTTGTTTGCTTAGGATCCAGCTTCAAAAATGCATGCTCCAGATAGACCTTTCCATTTATTATCTAGACACTGAAACACTGCAGCATGGCAGGAGTAAAGTTGTAAAGAGTACATGTGAGCATGGGAGATAATAAAAGAGCGCAAGATAGACAACTATTTTCTCTGTAACTTTTTGATTATTGTTAGGGACACATGAAAACATACTTCTGCTCTTCTTGCTGCATGTAGATGATGATATTATTTCCACCAAATGCAGAGTGATAGCACACCTAACAATGAGGGTGGAACAATGACAGATATTTTTGTTTCCTGTTCAGGATTTGTGTATGCATACAAAACAATTCCAAGGGGGTGAAAAAGGCTGTAAAATAGAATCATAGAATAGAGTAGAATCATAGAATGGTTTGGGTTGGAAGGGACATTTAAAGGTCATCTACTCCAACCTGCTGCAATGAACAGGGACATCTTCAACTACCTCAGGTTGCTGAAAGCCCCGTCCAGCCTGGCCTTGGATGTTTCCAGGAACGGGGCATCTGCAGCCTCTCTGGGCAACCTCTTCCAGTGTTTCACCACCCTCATCGTAAAAAATTTCTTGTATCTAGTCTGAATCTACCCTCTTTTAGTTTAAAACCATTACCCCTTGTCCTGTCGCTACAGGCCCTGCTAAAACGTCTGTCCCCATCTCTCTTACCAGCCCCCATTTAGTATTGAAAGGCCACAGTGAGGTCTCCCCGGAGCCTTCTCTTCTCCAGGCTGACCAGCCCCAGCTCTCTCAGCCTGCCCTCACAGCAGAGGGCCTCCAGCCTCTGACCATTTCTGTGGCCCCCTCCGGACCCGCTCCAACAGGCCCATGTCTTCCCTGTGCTGAGGACCC
>JAVJGI010000002.1:35062088-35077156 GCA_035590275.1 Ibycter americanus | reverse complement strand
CTACGACCCTGAAGCCCAGGCCCTTTTCGCTGACGACCCAAGCTCCAACAGAGTTGCCTCCATGGGAGTCCTCCACACCCTCCACAGCCAAAACCAGCCCACTGCCATCACCTGCATCTTCCCCCTCCTCGTCTGTATCCTCAACATGGCTGAGCTCCTCACACCCTGGTAAGGCTCCCTCCTGCTGCTCCTGTTGCTCCTGGCTGCTTTTCCCACCTCTTAGTTTTCCTTCCTTCCATCTCTCCATTATTCCTTCCAAGAACCATTCTCAGCTTGTGCATTTGTTTTGGTCCTTGGCCCTTCCTGTGCGCTGCCCTTGGCCAGCCTGAGACCTGGTGCAGTCCTGGGCCTGCGTCCTGGCTCTGAGTGGGATGGAGCCAAATGTTTTTCCCAGCAGGGTTTCTGGTGCTGTGTTCCAGATGCGTGTCCAAGCCAGTGTGGGTAGCACACGAGCATTTTAGCTTTTGCTGAGGATTGCTAGCACAGCATCCAGGCCTTCTCTGTTCCTCCTCCTGCCGCCAGGGAGTGGGCAAGGGGTTGGCTGGGACCCAGCCAGCATAGATGACCCAAAGGGAGTGACCAAGGAGATACGCCACCCCACAGAAAGCCATGCTGAGCAGGAAAATGGGGTGGGGCATTTTTCCCAAGTAGCTGTTGCTCAGGAACTGGCTGGGCATTGCCACCAGTGGGAGGCAGTGAGTGACTGCCTTTCCATCTTCTGGGTGGTTTTTGGTGTGTTTTCCCTTTAGTTTGTTGATAACTTGGGCGTCTGTGGGTTTTGTGCTTTTGCACTTCTGATTCTCTCCCTGTTTGTGCTGAGGGGGCAGGGAGCAAGTGGCTGGGTGGGTGCTTAGCATCCAGCCAGGGCCAGCCCACCGCTGACTGGCACATACATTAGGCCTAGCTGGGACTAGGGAGGATGAGGAGGCTTAAAGAAGAAGCCAGAAGCCCAAACCTCCCTCGTGCCCAGCAAGTCCCAGTGCACTACAGGCCTGCTTTTCTTGCTCAAGGCCCTGGCCCAGGGCATCTACCCTACTCTCCTTTGCCTTCCCCTCTTGCCCTCACCCTCCGCTGACCTGTGCTTTCCTCCCGGCAGCCTTCACCCACAAAAAGCCCACCGTGCCACACATTGTGCCGCCTGTCACCACGCAGAAGACCACCGCCACCACCCCTGCCGGCAGCACCTCCAGGACCTCTGTCTCCAGAGAGGCCAGCCCCACTAGCTCCACAGAAGCCCCTCTGACCAGGACGTCTCCAAGTCCCAGCTCTGCACCGGCCCCCAGCAGCCCGCCCAGCACCCGGCTGCCGTCTGGCACCACTTCCACAGTGTCCTCCACCTCAGCCACAACCAGCAGGCCCATGCATACATCTATGCCCCTCACTACTTCCACATTTAGATCGGCTGAGAGTACTACATATTTTTCCTCCCCAAACACGACATTTATTCCATATGGTAAAATACCTTCATTAGTACTTCCTACTACTGTCTCTGCCAAGTCCACTCCGGTGTTGATCTCAACTGTTTTATCTACAACTACTTTTGCTCCCAGTGTTATCACTAGTGCTTCTACAGAATCAGCTGAAAGTACTTCATTGCGAACAACAACGTTAACCACTACATCATCTTCTTTTTCCTCCTCTGGACTTTCAATACCTTTTTCTTCTGTTGCACCATTTACAGTGCCACAAGGTAAAGTATATCCGTATCATTTCCCTTGTTTTTAGCACATCTTTTCTTTTGTGAGTGTATGAATTCTCACATTACGTATTCTTTGGCCATGACACTATTTGTATGCACTGGCTCCATCTCTTTGTCCTTTTTGCAGTTATTTTTTGTAGAGTATTTGTCTGAATTCCTTCATTTTGTAACTGGTTCCCTACTACATACTGGTGTAAACATGAAACAGTGCGAGTTAAGGAGGCTGACAGGATGCATATAAGGAAAGTCACAGAATCATTTTTTAATCTTAAAATCCCAGTTCAATATTGTAAGAGAGCCCATGCAAATAAAAGGTATCTCTTGACTTACCCTGCTGTTGCCCTGTTAGGTCTCGTACACTCTTTCTGCACGCTGGAGCATTGTTTAGTTTCTCTTCTGCAGCACGCCCTTTTCTCTGTTTTCAGGACACAATGACATTTTTTGGCTCCTGGCGTAATTAAAACCTAGTATGTTTTGGCTGAAGGAATGCCACATTCTACATTTTCTGTAGAATGTCATGTAAAGAGAGGCATGCAAAGCAACATCCTCTTTACTGGTTTTAAATGGAAGTGTCCTAAGGATCTTCAGTATAGGAGTCAGGAACACTGATGTGGACACACAGGAGACATCTATACATGGTTAACTGTGTTCTCTATAGGTGGCAGAGACCTAGTTGCTAGCCCTATTTGGAAACCAGGAGGCAGACAGGTTTTCTTCAATGCTTTCTATAATATGGATTAACCCTTCTAAGAATAAACCAGAATGAGATGTGCACTGGTGAATCTGTGAACGGAAGGTAGATTTCCTGCGTGGTTATTTTTTATTTGCTGTGTTTATTTCTTTTAACCACTGTTTGAGGACCCAGAGAAGAGTCACCCTCTCAGTTTCAGCTACTTTATTGAACTTTCAGTCCAGAAAGAAAAGTTAAATACTAGCCTAGCTCCTAATTTCTAAGATACTGGTATAGCACCTTAATCTAGGGTCCAGGCATTGCCTTATTTTCCAATGGCAAGTTCCCAGATTCCTACTACAGGATTAACTGAGCCTTCCCTGCAACAGTGTTCAGGTTTCATCCATAACCTGTCTTCAAGCAGGGAACCCGAATGTGCTCAGAAGAGTGTTGTACAGAGAGCAGCACAAGAGGTACATAAATTGCCTTCAGAGTATTCAACATCTTTGTTCTCCTTAACATAAACTTCAAACATGGTCTTTAAACTCATAGGAAAACCTGTGCTTTCAGTGAGCGCTTTGCCTCATAAAGTGCTTAGTGTCTTGCTTCAAGTCAGAAGAAAATGCAAGATCTATATAAAGAATCATTACCCGCTATGTAGCTCTTGCCTTTCTGTCTACTAAGCAAGACTTCAGGCAGGCATTTAAGTTGTGTTCTGGCTGCCTATAAATAAGTCCTTAAAGAGTAAATTAAGCATTTTTCAAATAGGTAAAATCTGGTACAAAGTCTGTGAATGAGAAATAATTCCAGGGGAATTAGCCAGCTGGTTGGTTGACTTGCATCTTTGTGTTCTCATCAGTGGATTGGGGGGATTTTTCTCCTGCTGGACTGGGGTTGCACTATACTCTTAACAGGAATTCTTTTGCTCATTTGTAATTCCAGTGACTTGCCTTTTCTTAGTTGTCCCACAGGGTAACTCTCTCAGGTATCTTCAGTGCCTAGTTTAAAACGGGCTCATGCTGTGTTACTCACTCGTGACTTACTGTCTCATGCAATAGGAACAGTTTTCCATGAAACAGAGTATGAAGGATTTTGGCATCCAGCAAAGGTCACTTGAGAAGACTTAAGATAAACTTCTGCTATAATTTTTTCTTTTTACATTTGACAGAGCGTTGTAGAGAACACAAATACGAAGAAAAAATAACTTTCAAAGGCTGTTCTACAAACGTCACTTTAAGCCGGTGTGAAGGATCATGCCCATCTTCAACAAAGTAAGGGAGAGGTGGCAGACTGCAAAGGACTAAAACATCTTTCTTTTTCTTGTTTGGCCACCTGTAGGCAGTGATCTCTGTTAAATACAGCTGCTTTCTGGTTCAGGCAGAAACATGTGGTTGGCACCTACCCAGCAATATAACATTGCAGAGTAAGCCAGCTAACTAGAGCCAGCACTAATAACATCTTCAGTATGTTGGGATTTACAATTTAAACAAGAAATGTCTCACTTAGAAAAAAAAAAATCAATGCTGCAGTTTTTTGGGGCCTTTGTTGGTTTTGTTTTGTTTATTTTTAAAGGTCAGTTAGATTACAGATACTTGTTTTCAAATAGCTAAGATGCAAAATAAGAAATTTCTCTCCCCTAAATACATGATGTTAGTTGAGTTGTCTCAGTTTTCCCAACAGGGTAACTCAGGGATAGCGTAGGCACAGGTGTGCTGTCTCGGTCTGTGCAGTCCTGCTTGCTCATTAGCAGACTACTCAGGGAATCAAGGCTTCAGTTAAAACTAAACTCACTGCAGCAGTATTACAGAATTCAAAGTTATTTGGGAAAAAAAAGTTGTAAAAAAAAAAAAGTCTCCAGTGAGGTCTGAGGCCTAACAGCTACAAGCCCTTTGAACATTAGTCTTAAGGCAGCAGGCAGAAGCTCAGTACGCCCGAACTCCCACAGTCGTCATTGTGAGGACTTAAAATAGTCCATTCCTGCGCTGTTTGTGGTTCTGTAGTTGACAGAACCATTAAGCTCTTAAGGGTTGCACTCCTTCCTCTAAACTTCCACCAGCAGAAAAAAATAAATGTTCTAGTACTTGAAAAGCTGTGAGCCTGGAGTGCCATGTATAAACCTGCTGAGCCTCCCTCTCTTCCAAACAGGTGGGATGTTGAAAAGATGATGGTCAGCACCACCTGCGGCTGCTGCAGGCCACTTCAGCTGCTGAAGAAGGAATTCCAGCTACCGTGCCAAGACCCGGATAACCCCGGAGAAAGGCTCGTTACAGAAATAATTGTATTTAGCAGCTGCGTTTGTGACTTTGACAGTTGCACACACTAGCCAGACCTCCAGATGGCCTCAGATGTTTCTTTTTTTTTTTTTTAAAAAAAACAACCTTAAAACACTGATCACAATTTAATACTTCCACAGTGATGGCTCGCTGCTGGGAGTTCTCTTGTATTGATTATACAGGATAGCGCTGTGGTGAGGCTTCCCGAGGAGCTACCTGCAGCATCAATGAAGTTAACTGGTAAATTATTCCTTATCAGGAGGGGTGCGGGTGCACGGGAGGGGAAAATAAAACCCAAAAAGCAAAACACTCACCACGAGGCAGGGTGGGGGTGGGAGGGAAGACCACCTCAGTGTCTGGCCTTGCTCAGGGTGACATTTAACCAGAGGCTAAAAACTGGCCTATACGCTGTGCAGGAACAGAAATCTGACTTTCAAATAAAGTAGAAGGAACTGAATTTGTTAACTTCTCATTATTTGACCAATTATTTCAATTGAAAAAAGTCTGTTAAGTTCACTACAGTTGAACTAGTGATAGTTAAGAAAGAAGGAAAAGAAAAATACCTAAGTATCTATAGTGAAAAAAACAAGAAAGGATTTGAAAAACAGAGGTAACAGTTAATCCTTACAAACAGTTAACAAAATGCGGCCTCGGGAGAAAGAATAGACACCATAAGTAGGTCAAGCCCAGAGATAAGCTGAAGTAGAACCAAATGGTTAATGAGACTAATCAGAAAATGACTTGAACTATGTGTGAACTGTCCTAACTAGCACACTAAAAGATCCAGCCTCCAGCTAAGAGAGCCCCCTGCTAACAGAGCCCCCTCCCCACAGAGCTGCCCAGTGACAAGCAGAATGCTGTACCTTTGAATGGAGACGAAGCTTGGAAGAACCAGTGAGAATTAAGAGTGACTAAACAGAGTTTATACACTTTGAACAACTGTTTACAAAGTTTTAGTACGTGTTACAGGCTCATGCGCACCGGGTGAACCCAGGTTTGGGGTAACTCCAGGACCTGTGGAATCGCCCATTACGTCATTGAGAGAAGCAACCGAGGTGACCCACTCCCTTTCCTTTGAGCTCAGACCCAGCACTGGAGCTCAGCACCCACGCACAGCTGCTGTCGGAAAGGCAGGTGCTACAGAGCCCAAAGCCAGCTGTGAGGTTCCTACATGCACCCTTGACATGGTGGGACATTCCTAGAAGCACAGTCAACAGACACGCAGCAGCTCTTGGACAAAGCAGAGATCTGCAGGGCATTTCTCCGCAAGAAACCGAAGACCCCGTGTGTCTGTCGGCACACGGGCAGTTCACTCACAAGCGATCTGTACTTGCTGCCAGCAGACAGTGTTCTTCACTACTTTGTTGGCAGTTCGTTTCAGGAAATTGTATGAAAGCACAAAAGCTCACAGTGCCCAGGTATTTATTTCTTTTAGCAAGTTTTAGAGAAGTACTAAGAACGTGAAGCATACATATAAAGCTTGCGGGAGGTTATTTAGCAGTCTAGATACTCTTCCTTTACAGCAACATCAACTTTTTTTTTTTTTTTTTTTTTTTTACAAGTCCTGCCTGCAGGTAATACAGGTGTGTGCTTCACAGCCTCAGCCACACCCGGCTGTTACACCAGTTCACTGCAGCATGTACTGTTAATATACTCACTGTTGTTAAACACTACAGGAAAAAACATTTTACATCAAATTGTAGAGTTTGGTGGGGTTTTTTTTCTTTTTACAGCAGCATATTTGCACCATGTGACCAAACACCAACGAAAAAGCCACTAAGAAACTCCCTGGGGCAGCAGAGAGCTGCAGGCCAGTGAAGGCTCAACTGAACACAACCCAGCAGGAGTCTGCAGTGAAGAATTTACCATTACACATCAAGTGGTGTTCCATAACAAGTTGCAAGTATTCCCCATGCAAGTATTCTTTACACTTCCATACCCCCAGACAATAAAAGGACAGTTTGATTACTGTTCTAATCATTTATTTAATCTTAATACGTTCTTCTGATGAATATAGTCTAATATATAGTCTTCTATATGAAAATTCTCCACTTAATTTGACAGAACTTTGTTTTATACAAATAAGACAATCACCATAAAAGTTACATACTGGAGTGTAGGTCAAGAATGAACATATGCTACCTGTTTCGCTATTCAGTTATTTTCACATGTCAATGCCTGAAAATACTGTACTTAAACAATAACACTGTTTACTGCAGAAATTACTTTGTCTGCTCGACAGGATACATCACTTTGGTAAGTTAACCATCATCACAAAAAAAAAAAAATCAAGTATTTGTCCTTAATTTGTTCACTTTTCTGCTCATGGCTTCATTGAGCTGACATTTAATACAAAGTGTGAACAGTCATAAGCTTAACAAAGTCACCACTGAAAAGACACTTTCCCTCACCCCCACCTTCCCACGCCTGTAATGCACATTTCAGCGCAGCTTCAACCAAAGCAAAGTGAACTGGAGTAGTGCAGTGTCTCCTTCGATGAGGGCACACAACATTTTCAGGGGGACAGATACACAACAAGATCTGGAAAAAGTTAAATAGAAGCTCCTCCCCGCTCTTTGCCAAGGCTCCCTGCAGTTCAGCACACCAGATTTTTCAGCCATGCTGTTGGCCACTATGTTAATGTAACAGGACTAATAAATAAAGAGACATACGGCATCCAAGGGACGCAACAGAAGGTAGGCCATTAGCATTTTGCCAACTGCCCAGCTGCTCATGAAGGTTGTGTTTTCTTTTTTTTCCCCCAAAAAACAGCGTTTGTGATCAGAGTCTTGATTAGCTACGTGAAAGGCCATAAAAGGGCCAATTGTTCAAGAGAACTTTTGCAGAAAGACCAGGTCTATAGCCAAGTTTTCAATTCTAACATCCATAGTTACCAGCCATTTCTGGAAAAAACAAAACACAAATATCTCTCACGAACCCACGCACCACCGCCTTTGTTCCTTGTTTTTCACTTGCACTCAAGCACAACCACTAGCCTTCAGCCAAACCAAATTACAGCCACCCAGTTCCAACGCTTAACACACTGAAGACAGCCAGCAAGGCAGGCTGAATCGTGTGGAATCCTGTCCCCTGCTGTGCATGGGGCAGCATGACACGAGCCTCACTGAAATGTATTTTCACCATCATCACTACCACTCAAAACCTTAATTTCATGGGCATGCTTGGCTGCAGGCGTTATGAGACACCAGTGCCAGGCTTCCTTTAAATAACCTCGAGGAAATCTTTGATCTGAGGTTCGATCGTGTGTCAGCAGCAGCTGACTTCATTCATTGTGACCTGCAGTACTCACTGACAACTGCCCGCAGTTTCTAACTGCGCTACCTCACCTGCTTGGTGTTCGCAGCCTTTGCTGCGCCTCAAGGCTGGAGGAGCAAGTGCCAAAGTTGTGTCCGCTTGCATCTGCAGAGAGCCCGCAAAGAGTCTGCTGATGCGGAACAAGTTACAAAGGCTTTGGCTGTGAAAACCACTAGAAAAGCTGAACATTTGTGGGCCTTCTACTCTCAGTCTCAACACAAGTCTTCTACACCATGTTGGATATTTTTACTACCACTGACAGACAGGAAACTGTTTACATATCAGTTAATTCAACCTCCTGGAGTTTTAACATTAGTGTACACTGGGGAACAAAAATAATGTTTATAATTACATTTTCATCTAAAAAGAGCACATGCCTTACAGGCCTTCAAGGGCCCATTTCTTCCCACTTCTCCTTTTACACAATACCAGGTTCTGCATTAGTTGTATCACATCATGAGGACTATTACTTGCTAAGTCTGATGGAAACAGAGAACACAGAACACCTAACGTCACTTTGACTAACGATGAAGAAGCATGTACTCATTCACCTACCTCATTATCTGAGATAAGCAGAAGGATTAAGAATCGTTTGCGTTCAATCCACCCTCCAAAACATTAAGATGTAAAGGATTACAGGATTAATACTTTACGACTCTGGTCCTGTGGCATTTTTCAACTATAAAGATTGGTGACACTCAACATAAATGTTCACTTGAACCAGATTCAAACCTATCTTGGAATCTGCCCTCCCATCTAGTACAAACCTCATGGCAATGTTCAACTTTACAAAGTTCTGACTCTACATGAAGACCCGAGTTCACCTCAGTGAGCAGCACTGCACTGGTTTCTTTCAGCTCAGAGCAGAGGGAATGCCTGTTAAAGGCACTAAGGCAGAATGTTACCAGCCATTTCCAGTTGAAATCCTTGGTTACCACATCAAAATCAATTTCCCTTTAACAAGTTTAAAAGCCTGACCTCTGAAAAAAACAAAAAAAAAAAAGAAAAAAAGAAAAAGGAGCACAAGACAGCCTTCCCAGCCTTTGTGTAACACACTAAAAGCCATTTTTAATGTAAAAAGTCACTTGCCTGTACTGTACATTTTATAGTCTTAGTTTCAAACAAGGGTCAAGTCCTATTAAGGCAGGGAGCTGGTATTGGTTAACATTGCAGTACTCAAGACAGTGATGTACAAGACATTTATTTGCAGTATGATGACAGTGATATAAATGGAAAACCCAAAACTGACATGGTTAATATTAAAACTGTTCTGACAGCAATTCACATAACCTCTGAGATACAGCTTCTTTACTTGTTCGTAGTGTGAGCCTATACATCTGAAAAAGAACATAAAATGTTATTGGCTTTTTAAACAGTTTGGCATTAAATGAATGCACAGTCAACTAGTGAAAGCTACCAGTTACCTCTTCTTTTGTTAGATTTGGTAGGAAAAAGACCTCAAATTAAAACATTCCGAGGCAGCCAGCCACTGCATAATATGGCTTTTTCAAACCACTGTCTGGAGTACATCTTCAAACGCTTGTTCTGAGTTACTGTTGTTCTAATATTTTTAGTCTTTAACAGCAAGGTGTTGGCCAAAATTTTTCTGGTAGAACTAAAAATGTTGTGGAAAAGTCTAAAGACTCTCTACCACCACTTCTTCAGAAAACAGGACTTACCACCCAAAACTTATTTTTCATCCTCAGTCAACTTTTATAAAACCTCAATCAAGATGCCTGAGGAAAAATATTCTTATCATTATGTTTGTTTTCTTATGTTTTCTCTTTCAGCCAATCATTCCTTCATTAATTTAAAATGGCAAAGAGAATTGTACTTAATCTTCTCCCCGAAGTGCACAGAACAGAAACATTAAATGTTTCAAACCTTCCACAAAAAGATGAGACTCCACGGACAATACAATGACCTCTTCCAACAGGAAAGGGAATTGCTACAAAGCAACAGCTTACCAAACTGGGCCAGGGCCAGCTGCTACAGTTTCATTTCTTGTTGGAGTCTGCAGTCACAATTAGCTATTGCCACAGTGATTTTAAATAAATACCTTCAGGAGTTTCAGATATACCCAGATATTTCTAACAAGAACTTGTACTTAAGCTGTAGATACTTAAACAGCTACCTGTGCCTGCAGGTTGGGTTCAAGGCGCAGCAAACATCCAATCTGAGTGGTTTTTGTATGTATGATGCCAGCACCAACAAAGTTAGCAGGATTGGGATCCACCTCCTCAAGCAGGGCTGATCCAAAGCCAATGATCTATGGAAGAAACTCAGAAGATTTAGATGTGGGGACAGCAGGACACCAATAGCAAGTCTACCCAAACACAGCCACCACCAATTAGCAAAACAAATCGGATACTTAATTTTTACTTGAAGTGTTCAAGACATTAAATAATTATCCAATACCAATTTTATTACAACAAGTTCCCTAAGTGACAGTGACCCTGATAACGAGCTGTTCCTGAAAAAAGGTTCCTCTCAAAAACTACTGAGAGTTAGATTCAACGTAAGTCTCTCCTGGTTTTGATAAAGCCATTCCTGTCTTACACTAGTCACTTCTGTTGTGCTTAAGGCAGCCACTTCTACAGTTACTTGCTTTCATTTCTGACTAGTTACTCTAGTATAAATAAAGGCCTGAGGTATCTTCCAATTCAGTTTTAAGCACCAAACTGTTTTCTTAAATAGCTTCAAGTTTCCAGCTGCTAGTGAAGACTGTATCTGATACAAGCCACGCTGAGAAACAGTCCATTCAGCCCAGTTACACAACATGGACTTAAAGATCCAACCACCATATAAACTAAGATGAAGAAAGTTTGCTTATACCACAACCCTTATGCTATGAATTAAAAACACAATGCCACCACCCACCTTTGCCTTTGTGATCTCTGCATCCATCGGGTGTTTTGCTTTAAAGATATTCTGTACTTCTTGTTTTGGGCTGCAAGACAAGGCAATACATGGTATATAAGGTGTGTTACGTACAGCATTGTTCAATGGCAACTAATTACATTGGGAGAGTTTATAATCCACAGGATTAAGCATGGGGTGGGGCACTGCACTAGCTACATTCACACCATACCCTTTTCACTCCCTTGGCCCACCACAAGAGCCCCAAGGATAGGCAGAGCCTTACTTGCTCAATTGCTTCCAACGCTGAAAAAAGTCTTGAGAAGACATCTCTGTCGGCTGGAAAAATTTATTCAGTGTGATGGGTAATTTTACTGAAAGATTTTGAAATGTTCCACCATACCTGCACAAGGAATAGAAAGACAACTGAGTGCAGCACAGGGTCAGCAGTCTCTCAGCCTAAATTGACCAAGCAACTGAGGATGAACACTAAGCTGCAACTGTTTGTGATTACAATCCATCAACTACAGAGAACATTATTTCTAAGACAGTTTTAATCCACTGTTAAAGAAGTTTATTTGCTCTGCCTAGATGGCACGTGAAAGTAACTGGCAGAACTTCTAACGAGGAACTCTCAGTTTCAGCATCGGTTGTTACCCTTCTAGCTAGCACGCATCACAGGGGTGAACACACATCCCTGTGAAAAGATACCAGTAAGAACCAGTTTAGACTAGAATAACAGAACACAGCCCAGAAATAAGGATTTCCTGAAGGCCGATGTTGAGTGGACATAACATGATTCTATTTTTGGTGCCTGCATTTCCAGTCCAAGTTGTCTGCAGACATGTTCTTCGTTTCGAGAAGGGACAGGTTACTGCATGTATTCCTGTCAAGATTTCTTAAACAAACAGGAAGACTGCTGTTTTATATGGATAGTGGAAAGAAGAGTTACCGAGACATTTTATCAGTAGCTACTTCTTGATTAGTTTTTTTAAACCGCATTGTTCCAGATGGATTCCCTACCTCCCCTAGTAGCCTAAAGCTTAGTTAGGTCCATTTTTCAAGGAAGTCGTCTACCCAAGAAAGCTTTATGTGTCCACATTCCGCACTTCAGTCAGAGGACTAGGGCAAATTTAGTATCTTTCATCTAAATAATTCACCAGCATTTGAATCCTGTCTTTTACCTGAATTGAATGTTCAGTATGGGAGCTTCCATAAAGTCTGACACACATTCGATGTTCACCACCTGTTGAACTTGTGCACCTCCATCCACTGTGGGGTCAACAGGTTTTGTCTGAAGATTCAGGCGTAAGAAGTGGTTAAGGAAACTGATCAGTGAATTCGTAACTTTTAAAAAAGAAACAACAAATCCTCCAATAAGCTACATGAGGAATTAGCATCATGTCCACTCAGTCTCTATGTGCTACTGAATATTCAAAGCTCAATTCCTGTACAGCAAAAAAGTTGTAATGTTTTGGGGTTCCCCCCCATATTGACACACCTAGAAGCAGTAACCCCCGCAATTCTCAAGTTGTTTGGATATTCTCAAAAAAGATGCCCTCAAAACGTATGAAGGCACGAACAGCCTTCGCAATAAAAACCACTGGACTATCTCCTTTTGATATGAATGTTACATTAGAGTCAAACACCACTGACTACACAGTCTCCCAGAAATCCTGTATTTGCAATACCAAGTATTAAGGACAAACTAAATAAGAACTTATTTTAAAGTCTCATAATCTTTGTGTACATGTATTCTTCTACCTCCTCTGCTACTTCATGACTGTAGAGAAACAGGAGTTACATTACATATTTATTCGGCCTAATTTCTCCTTATTTCAACAGTAACATTTGTGTTTGCAACCAGAGCTTTAAGGAAAGAATCTCCCATCTCTGCTCAAGACTTGTTCTTTCTACAAGAACTTTAGAGAGTTACCAGCAGGTTTCTCATTTCCTCATGTTCAAGGACACCAGGCCTTGATCCAGCAGCTTTATTATAATTTTGTACAGCATAAAACACAAAACCCAAATAAGAACAGACACGTGCTACTGCATTTAAGGATATTTGACTGTAGGTCATCTGAGCAGATTACTGTTGGAGTAAAAGTCAGGAACTGTGTTGATGTCTTATTACCATAGAATATGAACATACGTCCTAGAAAGAATAAAAAGGCATCAGAATTTTTAGGTACGTCACATATAATCATCTTTAACTACTTGTGCTTCAAGTATCTAATACACTGTCTTCCTACCTTTCTTTAAAACAGCTTTTAAAACCAAGCCAATTTACACTGTTTATCTTACCAGAATATTCACAGTTCAAAATGAAATAACAGATTAAAATAGACTGTCTGACTTCTCCCACAGTAGCTGTCACACAGGCAGTTAAGTAATTAGCGGAGGTCTTCCAGCTGCCAGAGAACATTACTTTTACTTAAAGCAGCTATTATGGTACCAAAAGCAATGCAGAAGGGGAGTAGCAAGCAATCCTAGTTGTGACCCTTGTTCGATTCCCAGCTCTTTCCTACATGTTTTCAGTATCTTGCGTCTATCATAATACATTAATGTACTTCTGAAATGTATTGTGTATCACTACAGTATAGCTTACTGTAAGACATGAAAACAGAAGAGAATGGTCCTTTATAACCCTGGCTGTACCAGCCCTACAACTAGGCAGCAACAGCTGGGAGCTCACAGTACCATCCAACACTCCTATTTCATCACAGCTAACAAAGCAGCCAAAAAGTTTAAGGAACTAAGAACCCCCAGAGAAGCCAGGGACACACAAACAGTGAAGATCCTAAGCAGGTTAAGCCTGAAATTGCATTTCCCTCTTAAGCAGCTGAAAAGTCAGCCCTATCCACAGTATCATGCTGGCGTCGGGGCTGATAATGCAGACAGGTAGCCACTTGACCTGAAAGATCTTACCCAGGTTCTGTCGAAATTCAGATTTCAATCCAATTTGTAGCAACTGATTTTCAAATAAGACTCCATTATTTTTACACACAAACCTACGGTAAGAGAGGGAAAACAAGTTTAAATTGAGTTTTATTAAGAAATATTTAGAACTACAAAATTCAGGGTTTAAACAGAGGATGAAGATTGTGGTTAACCTAGAGTGCATCAGTCTGGGAGGCCTTTGCAGAAAACTGCAGAGTTAGAAAAGACAGTTTCACAACCAAAACCACCACTTGTAGGACACTAAAAGAACTGAAATTTTTATTTGATAGGATGTCTGAGAAACTATGAAGGAAGCAACAATATGCTATACACACACACACTGTCTATAAAGGACCAGGCAACAGACTAGGATTTCTCTTATTCGTATTCTTGACAACTTCTGAAACTCATTAGGTTGGTGCAGAATTGAAAAGTTTGAAGCTTTGACTGTTTAAACCTGAAAGAAAAAAAGAATCCCTTGTTTTATCCATTCTGTATCACGTAAGTCAACTGAGAGCTGTATTTTTTTTTTCTCCATTTTGAGAGAGAAAGCCCATTTTGCAATGATTTCTGTCCTTTCTCTCACCCTTCACTTAGAGGTAGAAGAGGTGGTCAGCAAATGTCAGCCTTTCACATACAAGGCATTTAAAACATACTCCCAAATATCAGTCCTTTTGACAATTTACTCTTATGTTTTCCCTTTATTTGTATATTAAGTTTTGCAACTATTCACAACTGGCCTTGCCTCATTTTAGAGCAGTGTGTGATAGCACTGACTTGTAAAAGCAACTCTAACCTGTGTATTCATGAGCTTGCCATAAAATCCAAATCATCTACAGGGCTGTTCTAGTCACAAGTCTGAAAGTACATGTCTAGTTTTGCTGGTATTAAGTTAATGCACAATATAGTTTTGCTTTATAACTATATTCTGGAAGTTGCCCAGCCTTGCAAGGTTTTAGTATTGCTTACTTGTGAAAAAGCTCATCAGCATCATGCACAGTATCAGCTGGTTCCTCAGAAACTACCTCAGATGAAGCCAGGTCAGGGCTAGTTCAGGCAGCACAAAGGAAGAAAGGCAGTAGCGACAGAGATAGCAGGAGTTAGTAAAGACAGCTTAGTGCTTAGTTCTTTCTTTTACCTCCTTCCTCAAAAACGGCACTGCTGAGTTTAATGCATGAAAAATTTATTAGCTGCCCTAGCTCAGTACACCTAGAAAGGTTTTAGGCATTAGGCCATGTTTTGGGGGGGGGGGGGGGGGGGGGGGGGGGGGGGGGGGGGGGGGGGGGGGGGGGGGGGGGGGGGGGGGGGGGGG
>JAVJGI010000002.1:35021916-35061988 GCA_035590275.1 Ibycter americanus | reverse complement strand
TAATCTAATTTTAGGGGTTTTTCCACTTCTCTCCCCCACCCCACCCTGATTGTTAGGAACCAGCAATTCTTCCCAAAAACAGCTGAAGGCGTTCAGTAGCTTAAATTTATACCTCTTAAAGAATCAAGTCCTTTTAGGCGTTTAGTTGTGACAGCAGAAAAGTTTTAGTTCAAAACCATAAATATAGAGATATATCAACTACTATAAATGTGTGCATTGAAGCGAAGGTCTCATCAACCTTAGTGGCACGACAGCTGCACAATCAGTTCTTGAAAACAAGCATATATTAAATGTAGGCAAGAATATATGGGCACACAGAGAATGACTTAAAGGATCAGAAACAAAAGTGACAACAGCACTAAAGAGGCAGAAAACTGTAAAAGGCAACTTCTCAGTATCATCAGAGAAGTATTTCATCATCTACAGACAGATCAAGTGGTCGGACAACGCTATACTTTCTTCTGCAGAAAAAACGCTCTTTTTAGGCAACTTGCTTATGAAGCTGCTAGTACTGGTTCTTTTTCTTCCTCTAAAAAAAGCTCGAACAAGCTTGTGTAGCTTCTTAAAAGTCTTGGTATTGTGTAGCATGATTAAACATCGCTTATTGCTTTCCAAGAGAAACAGAGGATCAAGTCTTATTCATTGCAAACCTGAAACAATTGCCTAGCATAAAATTTTGATGAAAGTCACAATGATCCAGGCAGCTTAGTTTCACTAATTATGTCTTTTATATTAAAATGCATTGCAAATTTGTCATGCCATCATTCAAAACTTGGTCCTTGACAAAAGTAACACGTTCTTTGGCCAGTAAGATGACAGATTTTTAAAGGCATTCTGTGATCTTACACTATTTCAAAAATTTTAGCCAAATAAAATTCTAGTGCAGCCACAGCAGCTCTGAATACTGATAGCATTAACAACATACTACACCCACACTACACTTGGTAATGTAGTTAGGAAGATACTTGTATCAAATCCCCTTTAAAAAAAAAGCACCTGTTGGGTTTTTTTCCCCTTTTCACACCTGTTTGTCAGACAGCAGCAGAACAATTTAAATGTATCTTGAAATTCTGAGAACCAGTATCCCTGGATATAATCCATCTCGCTGTTCCAGTATCAGCTTGCCATAAGTGGAGACACAAGAATACTTCATGGAAATAGGAATAAATGTGTTCATGTTGGGCCAGACAACCCCCAAATTCAACATGTATTGAGATGCACAAGAAGCTTTGTTTAACAGTAGCAAAACCAGCATGAAAACCAGGCAATACTGTGTGGTTAATATCCTCAGGTTGATTACTACAGACTCAGTTTTTCCAGGAGCACAAATGTTCTTTAAAGACAGCACATCCAGCACAGAGGCCAAGAATACCTCTCCTGCTGCACAGCTAGTACCCAGGAATGCATTCAATAAGCTGGAACAAAATCAAAAGTTATTTTATGTATTTTCCTCTAACCCTGTTTTAACAGACAAATTGGTCTTCAGATTCCTTACAGTGTGACTTGATTACCTCGCAAAGTTGTCATCAGAACCAGGAGCAAGAGGTGCAACCGCAGAAGCTGAATCTGAAAATACATCCACCAGCAGGCTACCACTAGAGGACGGTGGGGGAGCCGAATTGGTGAGAGGGGCAGCACCCAGACCCAGCAGATCCGCAGATGGAGAAGGAGTAGACTAGGGAAGACAAGATGCTTTGGTGTTACACCACAGTAAAATGAGAACAAAGCTGTCTCTTCTACACAGCCAACTAAGCTATGGCAAAGTGCCTCTCCCCACCCCACACAAAGCTTTGAATGGACATTGGAGGCTTCGTGAATGCAGTTACCACATTGCATTTGAACTTCAGGTAATTTACAGATGTGGGTTTATTTCCTTTGAGGAGAGTTATGTCCATCTAACTGCTTAATAAAAAAACCCAACAAATTTCATCTGTCTAGAATCTGATTTTGCAGAAGACAGATAACAATGTTTTTCCCCCTCTCTTCTCCCCTCTTCATTTCAAGGGAAATTAAAATACTGTAGGGAGTAAAATTCAAATATGTTGCTTTTCTTTCATGAAGAATCCAGCAAGAAAAGCAGTGGCTTTTACACAAACCTAAATTAAAACATCACTGCATCTTTAAAATTTACTATCAGTTTAGTCCTGGGTTTTTGAAGCTTGACAAAAACCTTAGCAACACTGTAAAACCTAACCAGCAAAAAAGCATAGCCTGTGGCTAGTTCAAGATGCAAACACTAAAGATAGAGGCAAGACCTTTAATTCCCGCCCCCTTCCCCCTCCATAGAACAAATCAGGTAGCCAGAACACAGAATCATGCAACACAGGCCACATATACGTGCCCAAGTCACATGCAAGCACAAAGCAGACTGTTGAAACAAAATGTTCACATATTAGACATTAGCAGCCTACAATATGCCAGGTACAGTGAAGATGAGTCATGAGATGCATTTGGACTAAGCCTGAAATTGTAGGGTTTTTTAAGCCAACTCAAATTTATCATGTACTCCAAATACTGAATTTGATGCAGTATAAAAAAATTCCCTGGCAAAAAAATTTCAGAAGCCAATCAGTAAGTAGTACCAAAACCAGTTGGAACTCCAGTTTGGAACATATTGTTGGCATCTAAGCCAGGGTCACACCAAAGCCACTAATGAAGGTAACATAGCAGAGCTTCTTACACAGCTGCAACCCATAAGGTGAAGCTCATAAAGCGTAACACAGTTTTAACTGCCAGTCACCTCAGACAGTTTGGCATGCAAAGAAAATCTGGCAGCTTTTCTGCTGGAAAAGTATTTCTGTCCATTCAAAGATGTTGCACTTGGAAGGAACATCTACTCTTACATGCTGCAATGACTAAGAGTTCAAGGATTATGCTTTAACAAACTGGGCAGGGAACGTGCTACAACATTTCCTCCTCTTCCGTAATCTACTACTACATCTCAAATGTAATTACAAGTTACACTAGTCATTAAAACCAGAAACAATTATTACATTATGGGAACAATTCATACTAGCAGCTGTAACTCACAACAAAATGAGAAGTTTCAGCTCAGAAGAAACAAGACACTGACCTTGTCTACCATAACTGAACTCAAATAGTACCATCAAATAAACAGTAACAATATTAACAAGATGTCCTTAAATCAATAAGTGTTGTCCAATTCTAGTAAAAACAGTAACAACCTGAAACAAGATGCAAAATATCTACCATGTTAGACAAAGCAGAACAGCTGATACTTTGAAATTCAAGTTACTCCTTTTATATATGTCAAATTTTATCATCTCACCTTCACTGAAATTTCACCAGCAAGGAAATTCCCATTTCTAAGTTTACAGCAGTATTTTTCAAAAGCATCAACATAAAAGGAATTTTTTTTAGGCTGCACTTTGTCCCCATTTACATAAGCTTTCCAAAGCAAAATAGCATCCAAGCATACAGTGGGGGTATAAACACCCACAGTTCTAAACTTGAGATGAGAAATTTTAAACCCCTAAAAAGCCACTTTAAGGAAACCATCCTTTTCTCATTTGCACGCCTTCTAAATTAGTGAAATAACAGCTTTTAAACTCACAACAGCACTGGCATTGACAGAGGCAGGTTCAGCACTTCCATTCATATCAGAGCTCCTCTCCTTTTTGATCTCTTCCAGGTCAGTAACTGTGCCTGGGCCTTTCTTCTTCTTGAGTTTAGCCAAAATAGAAGATTCCCTCTCTGGAAAGGGAGGCATTTCTTCCAGCACTGTGGCCTTATCACAGGAGAAAGCGTATTAGTTAAACTTACAGAAGTCGTCAAACCAGCTTCTGAATCTTCAACGAGATACACCCTTACAGAGGCAACAGCAGAAGTTACTACCCACACAGAAAATGACTGTGCAGTTTATTGCAGTGATGGACTGAGGACCCTGTACTACACCAGGTGTCACTGGCTCCCCAACTCCGGATTAGCATGCTTTAATGGTCATTTGTCCCACTACAGCA
Source organism: Ibycter americanus (assembly GCA_035590275.1). Lineage (NCBI taxonomy): Eukaryota > Metazoa > Chordata > Aves > Falconiformes > Falconidae > Ibycter > Ibycter americanus. Next base: position 35,058,008 of record JAVJGI010000002.1, on the reverse strand, counting down.
ATAACAACTTTGATTTTAGCTCTAAATTAAAGATGACTGCGGATGAATTACATAGACTAAAAGAATCGGCGCTCACATTGTGGATCCTTAATCCTGCATTAAGATTTCTGAGCAATCAGGTAAGGTTTAGTGGAGTTCACTTGTCAACACAGCTAAAGAGTTCTGCATAATAAATAATCCTTATACCTACCAATATATCAGTACTGGCAATAGTACTGAGCCTCAAATACTCAACAGCTCTCTGTTGCAGCTCAACATCAGCATTCTTTAGCTGACTGTCACTGCGCAATACATCTTGAATTGTAGTTTTGATTTCTGGAAACAGGTTCACAAACTTGATGTAGGTAGACAGAAGCAGAGCTCGGGTAGGAACACTACACAGATGAAACTTGGAATGTAGCAAGTTGAACTGGATGAGGGGACTTAAATGGGAAGAAAAATAGTTTGTTCAGTTCTTGTAGACATGATAATTCTTAGTGCATTACTAGCAAGAGCCGAATCATTTGTTAACTGGCCTTTAGGAATATCAAATAGACAGTAGATTCTTTACACAAAGTGTTACTACTTCAATTCAGTATTTTAGAAGGTGTTTTACCTTGATCTTGGATCACCTGCTATCAGATTTCCAAATTCTCCCAAGATGTAGCCACCTACTTTTACAAGATTCTCATGGCATGCTGGAGCTTGAAGGGCCTGTAAGAACACGTTAATAGTCATCGATCTGTAATGTATCAGAAGTGATCTTCTCTGTCACTTCCATGTCCAGTTTCCTAGTCTACTTTCCTGTAAGAGCAGACCATAGGTCTAAGTACTACAGAGAGAGCACTTATGAAAAAGGCCTAATAGGCGGTATGACTTGATAGAAGAATCTCTAACACAAGTATTACTTGCTTAAGAGCACTCTTAGGTGCATCTGGCAGCACTGTGGAATTTTGAGGACACATAACAGCTGCTTAGGCTTCCTTTAACATCTTTAGGGGTGTCAGAAGCATGTTAATATGCTTAGTTTAAACCTTGCAAGAATGCGTTGAAGTTGTCCAAAATAAAAACATTCTTTATTGAGTATGAAGAAACACACAGCAGGGATGAGTTCTGGAAGTCAGCTTAAATATTCAAGGAAGGAAGTAAAAAAGAAAGTGGAAAGCCCACACGAAGAATACAAACAAAGTCAAAGCAACAAAGCCAAACATTTGAAAGTGTTTTCCTTCAATAGTTCAAATTCCACATTTATCAGATCCTGAACAAAAGGAATGGGCATATGCTTCCCAAAGGATCATCAAGTTATCATTTTGACTGTTTTGGATTCCTGCATGCAGAAAACTCAAAGAAAAAGCACACTGTCCTGTAAAAGGCTTTTTTTTTTTTTTTTACCACATTTCAGTAGTTTTCTAGGTGATGATATTTCCTTACCAAGCCATCCATTCAATGCCATCCAAATAAATAACAAAGAATCCAGCATAACCCACCCTGCCCTCCCTCACCAAGACCAGAACAGCACCAGGTGTCTATGCTGCTAGTTTTACAAAAAGCTTGAGCAGTGTTCTGTTGAAATATTCAGGATCATATTTTCAGTCCTCCCTAGCATAGGGAAGCACACACACCTGTTAGATCACATGGTGTTTACTCAATTCCGACATCATTTTGAAAATTAATTGAAAAGTTATTCTCACCTCAAAAACAGTCTTTGCTGCATATCCTTGAACATCATCCCTGTTGATAACAATCTGAATAACTCTGTACCACACTTCTTCACTGACATAGTCACCAGCAATGCGAATCAGATTCAAGATTGTATCCACATACCAGGTATAATCCACTGCATACTTCTCAGCTAGAATTGCAACTTTCAGAACCTGAACACACATAAGAGAATAAAGAAGGCTGACTAGCTTCTACTATAAGTTGTGTATTAAGATTCACTTTCATGTACACCTAGTGATACCCCACAGTAGCCCAGAAGCCTCAGTTTCAGATATGTCAGCTTGCTCACTTGCTCCTGCAGCTAAGAGATGAACCTTGAAATTCTGTGCCAGAACGCACCAGGTACACAATGCTTTCCCCATAATTCAATCAAATATTGCATCTGTACCTACGCAATCATAAGCAATTTATTAAACTGTTTTTGTTTGCTATAAAGCACCATCTAAACCATCACATCAAGACAGAAGCAAGCAGGAAACTGGAGACATCTAAAAAACAAAAAAGTGGGAACTCAAATTAGCAGAGACAGACCAGACTCACCAAAATATAGCTGACTTTTCCAGGTCATACTAAGATTCCTATAACCTGAAGCAAACAATCAGCATAGAAAGAGACCTCCACGTAATTTGTTATCAGTTGCGTTTATACTGACCTGTTCTTTTAGTAGCAGTGAATTTCATTCTGTTAATTATCTGCCAAGTCAGGGTAGATTGCCAACAGCAACAAGACAGTGCAAAAGGTAAGTCCCCTAACACTGTATTAACGTTAACTTCTCTGAGCAAGAAACTTTAGCACTTAACTAAGCTAAGTAATTACCGTAAGTACAGGTTTTGGCTAACATTCTAGGAAGGTCATTACATGAGTATTTCAACTTTTGCATTTTTTTCCTGCTGGAAGAAGGAAATAGAGATCATGCCTCTCTTTTAGCTGACAAAGTACTGGTTTAGGGAGTCAGAGAATGTTCTCACAGCATACACAGCATGAACTTCTACCTACAAATAAGTATCTATCATACTAACTTCTGAAGCTACTAGTTTAACCAAAATGAAGAACATTCTTTGCTATTAGACTACAAACTTAGGTCTTAGGTTTCTTTTTTTTTTTTTTTTTTTTAAAGAGCCACGAAAAAGAATCTCTATTACAGACTATGCAGCATCCCAACCAATAAATGATGTATACAGTGCCAAAGCCAGCTATGAAAAAATTAAGGAAACAAATGTCTCACAATTTCTTCTCTAATGGAATAATCAGCAGTCTCCAAGTAATTCAGCATTTCAGCCACAATCTGTTGGGCATTGCTTCGGTCACACATTGCGTACAGGAGATCTACAGCTCTTTGTCGTACACTTACATCTCTTTCAGTCTGCAACAGGACACACAGCAAAAAGTCAAGATGATTTCATCTTCATTTGGAAAGCACATGCAATTTACTGAAGAGATCAAACTTACTGTAATCCATAGTAAAATTTAAAACAAATGCATTTTCATCTTTCAGATGCAGAATGAACTTAGATATATCCTTCACAAAAGCTATGAGTTTCTCATGTTATTCTCACTTTCACCTAGAAAGAGGTCACTGGAGACTCAAGACAGCTTCCTGCCTTTAGATATTATTACAAAATTTCAAGTCATCAGGTTTTGTTCCTGTAGTATATGTATTCAAATCCGTGCAACTGCTGAAAGGATGGAGAAGTTTCTACAGAATACTCCGCTACTACCCTACATCAATGAGTTTGTGGTCTACTGTGCACTGGGTAACTGACACCACTGGCCACAAATGCACTAATAACTGGCTGAAATTGCCAAATTGTCACCAGGCCAGCGAACAGTTAGCTACCTGCAGGTTTAGTGTTGGGCTTGCCTTGTATCAACAGAAGCCTAGCTAGAACAGATATGTACTTTAAGGTTAGACAAATGTATTAATATGCTACAGCATGAGCTTGGAAGAAAACAGTACATGTAAACACTGAAGCGTGCAAGTAAATTTACATGCAAATCAGTCTTCTCTTGACTCCTTTTTCACATAAACATGGTCTGGGCATGTGTCTTTCCAGTTTCCTGACTTTCTGATTCTGCAGTGAGAAACTGATCTGCTCCACTGCCCACCATCTGCTACTGCAGTGAAGGAATAGTGTCTGACACCAGCAAGACAGTAATAAAACAAAGTCTTTCCAGCATTCTGTCTTTTGAAAGAATTATTTGTCTTCAGACTACAGCTTGAGGAGATACCACAGTATTACAGGGGCCACAGCTACAAGTGTCAGATTTACTAGTAAGCTGCAGAAATAAACTGAAGCTGACCTCTATTGTTGCCAGCACAACAAGATTTTGCAGGATTAGAGAAAAAACCTAAAGCAGACTTCTGAGACTAACTCATTTGGTCTCCAAGTATTATTAGCTTATTTAGGGATAGGGGGCTTATGGCAGTGGGGGAGAGGGCATTGAGGCAGGGGAGAAGACAACACTCAAAACAGAACTGCACACTTAAATATTTACCTTCAATGCATTGATAACTGTTTCTATGTGTGTTTTCACAGCCTCATGTGAGAATTCAGAGCTGGCAAGCGTGCACATGCTTTCCAGTGCTAGGTAACGCAAATTAGTTTCTCGGTGCTGCAAGAACTGACCTAGCTGGTTACAGGCACGGACTAGTAGATTTGGCTCACTGCACAGAACAGGAGAGAAAGTGAAAGGGTTAAAAGCAACAGGTTTGAGAACACCCAATACAGAATACTATTTCTGCAGTGGAAATTTCTTGAAATGTTTCAGTGTCTGCCAGAATGCCTCGCTGGTGAAATGAAAATCAGATCCTACGAGCAAATAATGTCAGTTGGACTAGAATGGTGGGATCAATACAAAACACCAAAAAAACCTAGAAGCAAGAAACAAAACAATAAAAAAAAATATGCTGACAGTACCACAGTTCATTAATACTGTTCAATTCCATTGCTGTGGTTGTGTTCCCGTCTAGCAAGCAACTTCATATTCTGTTCTCCTGCCCTTCCCTCCCAGTAAAATTCCATTTAGTGTTCAAGACAAAGCCACAGCTTTTCACTTAAAAAACATTCCTCTCACAATCGAAGTGTTCTCACAGCTCACCTGTCATGATGTATAATTAAGCTTATTGCCTCAAACAGCACGGCATTCTTTGCATTTGAGTGTTGTACTTTTTTTGACTTTGGTGGCTCCTGTGCTTTGTTAAGAATAGTTTCCAGGCATTCTGTTAGACGACCACGTACCGCAGGGTCTTCTGGAGAAGAACAAGCCGTTGGACAACTTCGTTTTGCTCAACACCCTAATCACTACCTCAGGCCTTCCACCTTGCTAAATCTGAATAAGCTACAGTATTCTGATACATTAAAAACAGTTCACTCTCCTGCAATATAGAGTTGGCAAAAGAATCCTACGTCATAGTTCTATTTAGGTGAGAACAAAAGCCAAACACAATCTGCATTATAATATGTTTCAAGGCTTTAATATAGTTGACAACATTAAAGAATGTCTAAAACTGTAGTTGCAATTGGTTTGTAAGATGCACACCTGTTTGACACTTTGCTCTAAGCTACGTGGCCTTTTGAATTACACCGTGTTTAATTTTAACAAGCTGAAACACTCAAGAGTACAGACTTCAGTATCCTTGTCTTAGGACAGTGTGCGTGCACTCCAAGTTACGGCAACACTACAGCACAGTAGCTCTTTGGAGATAGCATACTGCATAAGAGAAATGGCCACTGTTGTGCTTTGTGCATTACCTGGAGGCGGATAGCACTGTAACAGCCTCAGAAGTTTCACAGATAACCAAGGAGCAGGAACAAAGTAGTATGTATAGTCCTGAAGATCTGTTGATGCAGAAGTCACAATCTGTAAAATAAGCAGACAGCATGTCAACTATTAGACTTCAGTGATGTACAATCATGAGAGGGACTCAAATGTCCTCTGTCCCCTTTGACAGAGGCTTACAAAACTGTCACAAAACTACTGTTTAATTCAGTAGATTAATTAGGTTGTCATATTATATCATCAGGGTCCTTACTAACAGAAATTCATTTTTACAGATACAGTAGTCTAGATTTACTTTGCTCAAAGAAATGCTAATTCTTGCTGCTCCATTAGAAAACAGCTGTGCCCTTCCCTCAGCGCTCCCTTGCTCTTAAATATTAGACAAATGTTCGTATTTGAAAAGAAATTAGATTTCTCTGGACTACAAGTAATTTTGGGTGTAACACTGTGTAAATCTGGGTCTAAAATACATTTGTGAAGTAGTATCCTTCCGTGTCTTGCATACCTTCCAAAAGACAAAAAAAATAAAATAAATAAATCAAACAGAAGAGTAACATAAGTTTCCCAGCACACAATATTAACTTACAGAAACTTCTCTCCACTCCTTGCTGCACCCCCTGCCCCTGCTTAACCCCTACACCCATTTACAGGGTATCAAATACTGATGATTATTAACGTAGCAGCAGCTCAAAAGGGGGAACAGGAAGACAACAGATCTTGTAAGAAGCTCTACTTAAAATTATTGACATAGTTAAAAAATTATTGACATAGTTAAAAAATATGGGCTGTATTTTTGAGAGTTCTGTGCAGAAGTTTGCAGAATCAGTCTTTGATCCAGCTACTCTTTGCTGTTACAGTAACATAAAATGAGGATGAAACACTCAACTGCATCATGAAGACTCTTTCAAATAAAGTAGCCAAGAGAAAGAGAAAGACTCCTTTTTGATGCATAGGCTTGGAACATAGCAAGGATTACACGAAGAGAGTTTGGGCAAGCCAATGCAGTTTTCTGCCCTGGTAAGCAGCAAGTTTTAGAAGAGGTTAGCTGAACAAGCTATAAAGTGAAACTGAATCATCTTTGCTTTTAATGGTACACTAATCTGACCTAGAAAGCGGAATAAATAAGCAACAGTAAGCAAACCTGACCTAGAAAGCTGTGTAAGTTAAGCAACAGTGAAGTATTATCAGGGTTATCATCGGACTCACTCTGCTTAATCTAGACACTGCCAAGGAGACCGAAGTTTTAAACTCTTCTGGGTTCTTCTGTGCCAAAGTGGTGATCAGACTTGTAGCTGCAGTAACCACACCCTAGAAAACAACAAAGCAACACAATCAGTTTTGTAACAGCCTAAGATGCTGCCAATAACACCTTTCACTTCAATTTTGTTGTATATTTAAAAATACTTAAGTTTATCCCCACAACAGAGCCCCACATTAAAGAGCCCTTTATTTGGCTAGCAGCTAGACTATTACACATCTTCAAAATACAACAGGATTGTCAAGAACATGATAACTGCTACAGTTGCAGAGCATTTCATGCTATTTTTGTATAGCTTTGCTTCATGTTTGGGCAGTACATCTGAAATAAGAGAGCTAATATTAAAATAAAGTCTGGATGCAAGTTGCCTTATTACACAAGAGAAGCATGAGTAGAAGAAAGAAGATGCAGCAGATCATCCAGGAAAGGATTCTGACAACCCAACATGAAGAGAGTGCTTTGCATAACACAAACATACCGCAGACTAAAGCACTCTATTACTACTGAAGCACAGGTCTTAACAGCCTTACTTTCATAAAGTAACCTGACAAGAGGAAAAGTAGAGCCTTTTATCAAGAGCAATGTTTTTCTGAACTAGCAAGGTAAGAAGGACAATGTGAACACCACAGGACAAGGAAGTCCAAGCGCTGACAAATCAAGCCTTGCATTTTTAGAGCAGGTCTAAACTTTAAAGGCCTAGGAAAGCTAGCATGACAGCTATGCAATATGACGACTTAGGATCAACAAGGCACAAGATAGAGAGGAACTTTTTACAAAGGTACATAGTGACAGAACATGGGGTAATGGTTTTAAGCTGAAAGAAAATAGATTTAGATATTAGGAATAAATCACTGGAACAGGTTTGCCCAGAGAAGCTGTGGATGTCCCATCCCTGGCAGTGTTCAAGACCAGGTTGGATGGGGCTTTGAGCAACCTGGTCTAGTGGAAGGTGTCCCTGCCCACGGCTGTGGGCTAGAACTAGATGATCTTCAAGGTCCCTTCCAACCCAAATCATTCCATGATATACTCTTTTGCTCTGGCTGTAAATAACTAACTTGTGCATACCATTCTTATATCTCCAAAAAAAAGGTAAACAAAGCTTTATTGAAAATTAACATATACAGCAACTAAATAAGAACAACTCCTCCACTTCTTTCCCAAAGCCTGAAGAAAACTGCAACCCACTTGCCTGAAAGACTCAAGAAGAAATAAACTAAGTTTATTTAACAACAGAAGCCACATAATTCTCTATAGAGTAGGCCCAAGAAACCTAATGAGGTTGATTTACCAAGTGCTGATCATTAAGGAGATGCACCACTCTAGACGTCCAATCTCCCATGGGGACAAGGTCAGGAGAAGTTCTGTATAAACGCAGCAAGCATAACGCAGCACTCTGCTTCACACTATCCATAGTATCTCTGCAAGACATAAATATAGCTTTAAAAATACAGTGATTAAGTCACAGCAATCCTTGCAGGCCAGCATTACGCTAGTCTGCACTGACTCAGCATCCCTAGCCAGGCAGCATCTTTTCAAGAGAAGTTGAAACAGCAGTTCACTAATTCTTCCTATGTTACAGTATCTGCTGTTCTTAATTTTGTCCAGTAAGCTTAACCAATCAAGTTTTTAACCATTACATATGCCTAGTAGCTTCTATTATGATTCTCTGCAACTTAGAATGACATTTCACATCTTCTAATCAGAATTTAAAGTTCACCATTAGACAAGCACAAGCTCATCTAATCCAGAGAACAAACCTGACTCAAACAGCTAAGGTACACTACTATGCGTTTAACCAAAGCTGGATCTCCTGATAGGTCCTACATATTAAATACAAATCATTAACTACTCCACAGCTTCAGTACCTACAGATACCATGCAAGCTGGCTAGCTATCACCAAGCATGCAACCCACAAATCTATTCACCTTGCCATCCATGCTGCTGGCACAGAAATGGAATATTTTAAGATCAGCACGCTACTATTCTAGTTCAGTGAACTCCCTTTCATAAAGCAGTCAACTAAGCATTTTGTTTATCGCACCAACAACAGCCAAAAAATGTACACAGCATTATCAGTCAAGAGTTTTAAGAGGCAGTTTATACTGTGCAATCTTGCTTAAATGTTCAGAAACCTCCACATACCCAGCAGAAGTTAAGTCTACCCATTCTTTATGAATTTACCAGTTTTCCATAGATCAAATTATACCTTGGTTAAAAAAAAATGCACCAAAAAACCCCACAAACCTATTCCTCCCCTCCCTACCCACTCCTTCCCTCCAATTTATAATTCAAGCTAAAGGAGCTACACTAAAGTTGCAAATTTGACAGTGCTTGTTCTGCACAGGTCACTTATGTCATACATACAATATATATGTATAAGTGTGTCCGTGTACATTCTTCTAAAAATGTAAAAGGGAGTGCCCTGAACACTGATCTCAGAATATAAACAACACTCAAAGTTCAAACAAGTCTGAACTAATGGTGCTGTGCTCTGTCTGTGATTGATCACCCCAAGTGAAATTTATGAAACTTTTTTTAAGGTTATCTCATCAGAACCCATGACTCCTCATCAGTGTTGTCTCCACTATGCCACACTGACAATAGCACCTGGCAAGGGCACCGCAGGACAGGACAGCAACAAGCCTGACAGGGGCCCAGAGCGTGCCATCCCTAGACATGCACCCTTACATCAGGAATTCCATGTCTGAGAAAGGTGGAGGTACATGATAGATTCTCCCCATTTCCTCCACCAGACCAGACCCATACTGAGCATCATGTGCTAGCTGCTTATTATTCTTTCTGACCCATACTACATTTCAGCTTTGCAAAATAGTAACAGTATTTAAGTGTGGCACTATAAGGACACTATTTCAAGGAGTTCAGAAGTATTTCCTAAGACTCTTGCCACAACTACGTATCATGTTATATCCTTCCTCTTGTCGCCAACTCAGATAGTGCACATAACAGACACAGTCAGAATTAGTGTTGCATAAGCAAGCACATTTCCAACACTTGCAAGCTCCAGTGCTTGACATTTGGAGAATTACTACAGTTCTTGTGCAACATGTTGCTTTTTTTATACTAATGTAACTCATTAGTTTGTTATAAAACAAGATCTATGCATACTCAAAAAAAACATTTCATATCCATAAGACAGTTTAAATGCACTGTTTGCACTTGGACATTTTAAGTTCCACAAGAAATTAGCCCTGCAATCACAAGTTTCATTTTAGATTTACTTAGTTCCAGACATTTGCCAGGTCTGTTTAGAGACTTCTAGCTATACAAAGGGAAAGTTAGAAAATTAGTATTGATTATCTGTCATTTACAGGAATTGCTGATTACATGGCTAGTAGAGGAGACAAGAAGGCTCACACAACAGAATATTCTTACATTCCTTATGAAGTCAGGACCATTTAAATAAGAACTTCAGTTTATAACAAAATCTGTAGTGTAAACCTTGATTTTGGTTCATTTATTTCTTCTTTTCATCAGGAGAGATAAGGGAAAGTAACACACATTTCAGGAGGGTTCACAGTCACAAAATTTGATCACAACTGGATCCACAGAACAAAAACTGGACCACAACAAAGCTGTAAAAGCCTATGCAAGATACTGACAGAGTCTTCGTTTCCATGTTGTACCTGTACACATATATAATGTCACTGCTGCAGTTTAACCCCATGTGGCAACTAAGCCTCACACGCTCGCTCACTCCCCCCCAGTGGGATAAGGGAGAGAATCAGAAAGGTAGACGTGTGAAAACTTATGGGTTGAGATCAAGACAGTTTCATAGCAAAAGCTAAAGCCACACATGCAAGCAAAGCAATATAAGGAATTGACTCACTACTTCCCATTGGCAGGCAGGCATTCAGCCATCTCCAGGAAAGCAGGGCTCCATCATGCATAACAGTTACATGGGAAGACAAAACTCCATCACTCCAAGCGTCCCCTCCCCCAACTTTTATGCTGAGCATAACTTCATAGCTGGTGGCCAGTCATAAGTGGTGTTCCCCAGGGCTCAGTACTGGGACTAGATCGGTTTAGTATCTTTATCGATGACCTGGACAAGGGGATTGAGTGCACCCTCAGCACATTTGCAAAGGACCTGGGGGTGCTGGTTGACAGCCAGCTGAACATGGGCCAGCAGTGTGCCCAGGTGGCCAAGGTAGCCAACAGCATCCTGGCTTCTATCAGAAATAGTGTGGCTGGCAGGACAAGGGAGGTGATCGTCCCCCTAAACTCGGCACTGGTGAGGATGCCCCCCCAAATCCTGTGTTCAGTTTTGGGCCCCTCACCTCAAGAGGTACATAGAGGTGCTGGTGTGTGTCCAGAGAAGGGCAAGAGAGCTGGGGAAGGGGCTGGAGCACAAGTCTTACGAGGAGTGACTGAGGGAACTGGGGGTGTTTAGCCTGGAGAAAAGGAGGCTCAGGGGGATCTTACTGCTCTCTATGTAGTATACCTTTCAGGTACTAGTCTACCTGAAAGGAGGTTGTAGCAGGGTTGGTATCGGTCTCTTCTCCCATGTAAAAAGTGACATGACAAGAGAAAATGGTCTCAAGTTACGCCAGGGGAGGTTTAGATTGGATATTAGGCAAAATTTCCTCACTGAAAGGGCAGTCAAGCATTGGAACAGGCTGCCAGGAAGGTGGTGGAATGACCATCCCTGGTGGTGTTTAAAGAATATGTAGACATGGTGCTTAGGGGCATGGTTTAGTGGTGGACTTGGCAGTCCTGGGTTAACAGTTGGACTTCACAATCTCAAAGGTCTTTTCCAACCTCAGTGCCTCTATGATCCCTTTGGTCAATTGGGGTCAGCTGTCCTGGCTGTGTCCTCTCCCAGCTTCTTGTGAACCCCCAGCCTGCTCGCTGTTGGGGTGGTGTGAGAAGCAGAAAAGGCCTTCACTCTGTGTAAGCACTGCTCAGCAGTAATGAAAACATATTTGCATTATCAACACTGTTTTCGGCACAGATCCAAAACACAGCCCCATACTAGGTACTACGAAGAAAATTAACTCTATACCAGCTAAAACCAGCACACAGTCACTATTTGTACCGCAAGCCCAGAGCTGTACAGCTCTAAGCATAAATTAAGCTGCTGCAATGGAACCAAGCAAGTCAAAAGGCTTATCAGTGTTGTATTTGAAGGAGACATGCCATACCTACCCAGCTACAAGTATTTTTGGAATTTCTCCAGCAAATGCTTCCGCCATCTCCCGGCTACCCACATTAGCAATACAATGCAGAGCAAGCCCCATAAAGGTGGGGTTGCGGCTGGCCAGATCATTCTTGATCGCATTGTTTATTAAACGAATCAGCTCACTGTTAGAGTTCACTAGTACGGAGATGAAGAGATATCCCTGTGATTCAGAAAAAGGAAAATGAAACTTGATTTTAGCTGACTTATGTTTTCTGTTAATGCCACAAGTAATTCTGAAACATATATTTCTCCTCCAATCCCAAACATATGGGCAGAAATAAATATTTCGATAGCAGAGAAGAGGTTATAAAGATTAACTGAAGTAAGCAAAAATGAGTAAATTCAGCATTACCCTAATTTACCAGTTTGAGTGTTTCATCAATCTATTTCAGCACATACTCAAAAGATCATTTCAGATGAATGGGAGCAAATCAAGAATTCGGCTTATTATTCAGACACTAGTAAGTTACATGTACCTGATAAACACAGCCTCGCCTAGGAAGATTTAAAGAGATGTTCTGAAAATTAAGAGGTTACTTACCTTTTAAATGCAAGACTCAAGGTAGTTTCTTAAGAATAATTTTTACACAGAGTACACACTTTAGCTTTTACAATTAGTACAAGATTCCCCGTGCACAAAGGTGTTTAAATTTCAGAATCACTATTGGATTCAAAATAAGGCTTTTAAGATAGGGGGATGGGGGCATGTTGGAATGAAGCACAGTCCTTTACAGACTACACAGCTGAGACAGGATATCAAGACAGAACAGCTTATCTTTTATAGAGACCGAGTTACTCACAATTTGTTTCTCTGTGTATCTATTGGAACTGAGCAGGTTTACAGCCTCCATGTGACCAAAGTCAATATCATGCCCCAGAAGAAAAATGAAAAGCAGTTTGCAGACATATTTTTTCTTACTGTAACCATCCAGGGCCTTGTCACCTGGAAAGCAAAGAAACAAAGAACAATTAAGCCTATATTGTTCCTATATCTGGTTCTCCCTCCTCCTCAGTTCCACTGAGGTACCTTATCATATCTTACAGTAAGAAGATTTACAGTTGTACCTAGTAATTAAGACTGACACTTGATTCACCACATACCACCACCCTACAGTAGAGGGACAAAGCGGAACCCTCAGTATTGCAGTATTTGAATTTCACAGATTTTAAATGTGCTATTATTAGCTGCTATTCACTCTACAGCAAGCAAAATGCTAAATATATCCACTTATCCCTGAGTTAAAGGGCTGTAAGTCTCTTCATTTTGTGCTCAATACATGAAAGCTATCACAAACCATTATCAACAGATGTTAGACAATCAAACAACCCCTGGGTTTTAGAAAAAAAGTATTATTCTCAGTCATAAAACTCAGGTAGCTTGTAGCTCTTTCTAATGGTCCAAGACAAGAAAATTCATCACTCATTAAGTGAAAGCTCATCTTTTTCAACAACACATCCACATGCTACTAGTTTTAAGTATTTATCCAAGTCTGAAATTCATTTGTAAGGGAAAAAAAACCCAAAGATTTTAGTGTTAATTCCATCCTAAAGGACAATCATGAAATAATGCTGTCATCTAGTCCCTGAATTATCCTGCTATGTCCTTAAAGTATTTTCTTGCCAAGGAATACATACATACGCATTTACTCAATTTTGATTTTCCTGCTTCTGCTAAGAGCAGCTATCTTCCATACACATGCCCTCTTGTTAAACCAATTACAAAATCTTTATCACAGTTAAAGGTCTTAAAACACCTCCTGAAATACACCACAGTAGAGAACTAGGTAGCAAGAAAATAAAAACAGCGAGCCTTTTTAGAATGATAAAATGAAGACATATATCCCAAAGCCTTGAAAAAAACATATGAAATGAGATTACCACAAGCGCTTTAAGTGTTTGTAAAATCAAAGTATTCATAAGTGTTTCAGTTTTCCAAGAAAAATACATCCTAAATAGATCTGGTCTTATGTTGCAGTACTGCTGTATTTTAGAAGCTTGTAAGAGCTACACAGGACAGTACAGCAGCCTACAGCTCATCAGCCAGACCACTTTTCCTGAAGGGCTACACATGAACATACACTCTTTGCTGAACATTCCTTCCCTATCCCAAATCAGGAGATAAAGGAGTGCCCACTAAATCAGGCAAGCCTGAATGCTAACAAGTTCAGTCAGGGTAGCAAAATTTTGATAGACACTGCTGCCTAAAAGGCTATATAAGCTCCGTGGCTTCTGCATTCTAGGCCCAGAATAACTAATCTGTCATATCAGTGTGTATTCCTTAGTGATGGGCAAGTTCAGCCAGAATAGCATTGCATAAAGTAAAGCTTAAATAACATATCCCTGACTCACTGCCCTCATGAAAAAAGCTCCAGGCTGCATTTTTTTTTTACTTCAGTTTTACATAATAGACAGCTAAATATACAATAAAGAATCCTAGTACAGAAGCATCTCCTTCTTACTTCTCATCCACTCATGCAGAAGCAGGTTAGATTTCTCATGCCACATATCTACAGCTCCCATAGGTTTCATGCTACATTCACTGACCGTATAAAAGCAATGAAAACCCTACCAATATAAACTTAGTATGTGAAGGAATGAACACTACCATCAATGTGTGAAGCCATGTAATATTAGTGAACCAAGAGAAGGAATAATGGCATGCTGAAATAGAAGATGATAAAAGATTATGTCTACAGGCTACAGCTATGCATTTTGGTAGGTTGGTTTCTATTTTGACTCTAGAAACTTATTTAGTTTTATTTCAACCGAGTAGACAAATTTAAGCACACAACTGTTATGTTAATAAAGACAATGATACCCTTCAAATCTGAATCTGTAGACACTTTGTGGTTTTTTTTTTTTTTAACTGGCACAGACAGCTTATCAGTTGCCAACAAAAGGAAGCTTTACCTTAAAGCTGGTTTTATGCTGCACAAAGAAAAGTTGCCTTCGGGTCCATACCATAGAAGCCAATACAACGTCACATTTTACTTGGATACATGAAACAGCATTACTGAATATACTCATGACAGTGAAATCCCACTACACTGGATCCTGTAAAGATCCTCTGACAACAGTTAGTTCTGCAGAATGCTGTCCAAAGATGTTTTCTTCACATCACATTTGCAGTTTCCTGCCATAAGGCTATTTTCCTGCTGAATCAGCAAAGAAATTCAGGGCAGTTTGCTTTACTAGACATCTGATTTAACATTAGAAGAACCAGAGTGAAACATCCAGACTGAGGGGGAGAAAGGTGTTGTGTTTTGTTTTGGGGTGGTGGTTTTTTTGTGTATGTGTGTTCCTTTGGTTTTGTTTTTTTTGGTTTTTTTCTTCTTTGGAAGCAATATAGCCAGAGGGACAACGAGATATTCAGCCATGTCTGTCTGTCTGTCTGCTGTGGCCTTCAAATTATGGCTTGAACAGCAAAGGAATAAACTCATCTGTATTTACAACAGGGGAAATAAGTACCATTTTCTTGGGAAAGTAGTATAACAGGAGGTATTTAAGAGCTGAAGCTTCCTGCCATCTCATCATGGTAGGGAGATGCAGATCGAAGATACCTTCCTTCCTTAAGAGAGGCAAGAGAAAAAAAGCCACAGGAAAAGGTAGAACAACAGCTTTCGTTTTTATGTATTTTTCGTCTGCTTCAGGAAAGTTTCTACAAGCTCTTAGGATCTGTTTTTCAATTGCTCTTCTGCATGAGGTCTGGAAGAGAAATAATCAGTGAATAAGCCAGGGGAGGTTTATATTACTTAGCAGTAAGAACACACCAACTCATGACAAGCCAGCTGTTTCCAGGTGACTGAACAAAGGAACAGGTGATGCTGGATACCACTAGCAGATACTATTACGATTCACAGAAGGGGAAACTAAGTAAGCTGAATCCATCTTAGTCAGTGTTCCTCTAGTGGCAAAGATCCACATAACTGAGGACTTGCTGTGGTATTTAATAGCATTAGTATAATTAGTTGCTTCTCTCAGAGATACAGCTACACCTACAGGCATCAGAAAGTAGCCTTCATGTAAACTTGACCATAAGTGAAAAAACCCCAACCAGTCTCCGAGACTGGAGCTCCTGGGAATCCAAGAGATTGAACTGCAGCTGCCTGTTACTGTACAATCCATCAGCAATACACAAAGTCACAAATATAAACCCTATTCTCTCATTTTCCCAAATGAATCTGGTGTTGACTTTGTGAGACCAGAAGGAAGAGGGAGTACAGAACATTGCAACCCATTTAATGAAGAACATAAGCAGATGAAAGTATGTATACTATAAACCACACTGATGTTCACAACAAAGTATAGCAGTTGGGGTTTTTTTCCTCAGGTTTAGGACCCAGCTATTTAAAGCATTACATCCTTCCAAGATAGCAGTATTTTAAGAGCTCAGATTAGAAAGGTCCTTGGATCTTGGGGTATTTGAAGCATTCCTGATGGAAGCTATGCCACACAATCAAGCTCAAAACACACTGCTATTTCCTACCAGGAAAAAGCAGCTTCCTTCTCCATCATGTGCTATCAAAGAACAATATTGTAAAATCAGTACCTGAAACACTTCAAGACAAAAAATAGTTCACTGACTGCTTTCAAAAGCTTTTGTTCCTTGTTTGCAGAACTACAGTCAATGCGAAGGTTCTCAGTAACAGGCAAGCTTATAAACTAAGGCAAGTAACAGTTATTAGAACTCTTCTTTAAAGCCTTATGATGTTCTATTATTGCTGAGAACTAAATAATAGAATTTAAAAAAGACAATTAGCTGAGCTATTTGAAAATAAGAGCACTGCAGTCAAAGGTCTCACTGTAGTTGTCTAACTCCAGCTGTGTTTTGAAGAAGTCTTATTCAGATTCTTACTGAAATTTCAAGTTTAACTACTCAATTCCTCTCCCCCCCGCCTCCATGTAGCATTTACAAGGTTATAAAGGTTCTATTTTAAATGTTACTAACAAGCCTCATTGCTTAAGTATATACTAAAATAGCACAGCTTCCCCCAGCCTCAAGCAAACATCCGAACAAGAGCAGAAGGAAATTTCACATGTTCTGTTATCTTTTTTGCAATACACAATCATTTCTTTTAACTCAGCTTATTTTAAAATGCTTTCGGGAACATTAGCAAGTACTGCAAATCAAGTCAGCAGAAACAGGAAGGATTCAGAAAACATGTCAGCAGGTTTTGAGCACACTGGGCATTTCAAGGGCTACTTGCTTTCCCTGGAAAGTTTATTAGTCATTTTTCTAAGCTGATCAGCAAATAGTACTATTATTAAGAAAGAATTACTATTTTCACATTTCTGTGCATCACCCCTCTACCATTGCAAGAGAGAAGTCTTGGTTTTCATTGCACATAGATCTCTTTCACACAGCCTTCCAAAAAGGAAGAAATAAGGTAAAAATGCATTATGAGACCCCTTGGTTCCCAGGCAACACCTTCCATCTCTAATCTGGACCATGAATTAAAAAACAGCACCTGCTTTTGGATCTAGTTCAGCATACTTATAAACCAGCCTGCTGCACAGTTACAGAGCCTGCTACCAACCAGAGAGGACAAGAAGTCCTGTGAGATTTTCACTCAGGGGTAGAAGGCCTGACAAGCCTAGTCTCACCAGCATTCAGAAGTTTGATTGCCATCTCAAAGACAATACAATCTTAGCTTTTAAAACTGCAGTAATGGCTTATGCAAAACAGAATGAACACCACCCTTAAGTGTTTCTCTGCATTCAGTGTACATCCTTCCTAGGTTGACACTGACCCATGTTCATGCAGTTGACAGCAATCCATTGCTATAATGTATAGGAAAGCCTACAACTAGCTTAGAGGCCAAGCAAAATGAAGTTGCTTTTTACAAATGTATCTACACTTCAAAGCAAATTTGACTTTCCGTAAGAGTGACAGTCCAAGCCTTCTAAACGAAAAGCCAAATATTTGTGGCAGATAAATACTAGCTTACAGATTTGTATGGGTTAGTTACCACAGCCCTACAACTCTGGTGGTATTTGAAGCCTGGTTTTACTTCCAACAATACACTTTGTCAGTGAAGACACTTTTTTACTGTATGATTGCCTTCATACATCTCTCAGACGATCAGACTACTGTGACTAACCAGACCCATCTGAAATACAAAGACCATGCTTTCACAGCCTACCAGGAAAGCAGTTTACTGTTACACAGCTTCTGCTTAACACAGGTATTTAGAGGCTTATCTTGAACTTCCTGCAAAAGGTTACTGCATAGTTTGGGACAATAGAGAAGACTTGCTCAGATTTGGGAAAACAAATGAGCTGAAGTAAAAAAAAAAAAAAAAAAAAAAATCAAGTGACATTGGCATGCTTCTGCACAAGCCAAAACTGAGACACGTTAGCATGTTTGAAATCTTGTAGCAACCTAGCTCTAATAAACACGAACCCTATTAAGCAATTAGAACAAAACTAAAATCTAATGTCAGATCTGGAAAACAGAACAAGCAGAGAACAAAGTTCCTTCGACCACACAAACAACTTACAGATTTCTGGGCAGTTTCATTAGTATGCAAATTATGCTCCGAGAGGTCAAAATGACTCAACAAATTTATAGACCAGATATTTTTTTCCACTCATTTACAAAGTAATTACTTTTCTGACAGACAGACTTTAGTTTGGCTCAAGCATGGGAGCAAAATCAGCTTACAGTCTGAATATGTAAAAAAAGGAAAAGTGCAGAGAAACACTAAACTCCTACAGCTTCTGCTTTATTACACTGGTGTAGTTTCTCTCTACTACATGCATCTTATCTCAGTTAATGCAGAAGCAGTTAAAGCAACCGTCAAGGACACACTGACCTCAGCAACAGAGCTTCCTCATGCTGAAACAAGAGACAAAGTCACCTTAAGTAAAGGGATTCTAGATTCCTTCTCAGCTTGGAGCACAGAAGCCAGAACAGAACCCAAAGCCATGGCCTTACGCTCCATCAGTTCAAGAAAAGTATGGCTTTTCCAGAGATGCGCAGCCTCATCCCAGCCTATTAAAGTACAACGGTATTTTAAATAGCAGGTTACCCAAACATAAGGCAGGTAACAGGCTTGCCAGCTACTTGCATGATAGAACAAATACTTAGCTTCTGTGTGTAACAATCTAAGAATGTATCTTGCAAGTTACATAGGGCAGGGGTCTAGGTACTGCAGAAGAGCAAAAATATCCAGAGGAAAGGATACTTGTCCTATACCAGTCTCTTATGCTACTCTCAGGCAAGAACATATCTGTGTCAAGAAACACTACTGCCAGCCTTGCTTCTTACAGTCAGACCTCACCCTGGTTACAGCAATGCAGCCAGTCCAACACCTGCATCTCCTGCCAGGTAATTAACCCAGGGCACCAGTATTCCCCATAATTATTTAGCAAGGGACTCCATCTTAAGTTCATAGTCACACAATTGTCTTAATCCATGCTATGTAAACACATTTCTAGAAGTCAGAGGTACATAAAAAGAAACTAGGTTAAACTGAATGATCTCCACTTAAACCAAGAATAAAATGCATTATGAGGGTGTGTTTATTTTTATACAGTCCTTCTGCAAGCAAAAACCATGCAGCACAAAGCCCACGTAGAACTCCTGCAGCATAAAGATACACAGCTATCACCTCCTCACACTCTCAAGGCCTCAAGCAGTTACACAACAAGTTGTCCAAACTCAGCTTCTTCCAAATTGTGACATTTATGTCTAGTTTTTGTTCAGGCTACATCAAGTTATTCTCTTCAGTTAAGTAAGATTTTTTTCACCTGAAACCCATGCAAATGCAGTAATAAAGTAGCCATAAAGACAATCAGTTCATGGAAAGGTATTGTCGTCTTTCACTCAAGCTACCGAATGAGCACACAGATATCTATTCAAAACTATTTAAACTGTGCTTAAAGGATGCTACACAAAGTACACATGCTGAACTTACTGCACTAGTTTGCTGAAACAACCTCTGTTCTCTGATCACTGCCTGACTCATGGTTCTACACAGCCACAGGTTTCCATAATCTTTTCTCCCCCACATCACAATTAACCAGTTTGCTGTGCACACGCTTTTAGCTATTTTTGTACTTAAGCCACAAAATACCTTGCAAAACTGAGGAACAGAACTGAAAAAGTTTTTATGAACTGTGCCATCAGCAGCAGCTCTTTAACCTATGACTACTCAGTGATACAGCACAGCTACCAAACTACCTCTGTCAACCAGAGAACGCTATTCTGACAGAATTCATTTCACTTAGAGCTTCATTACTGCCAAGTTTTCTTAAAGTTAGTGATACAGTGGCCTATACTGCTGCTTTTAGGAAGACATTCACAGAAAAGAATAGTGAGACTAGCTCTACCATGTGCTAAGCAGCCTGTTACTAGAGGTGATATTAGCAGCCTTCTGAATACACATTCATAGGCTCTTCACAAGGCAAGACTCAGGATGATTGATGTTGACAAAATATTAGAATTCTGTGTCAGTGTTCATTCTGTGATCCCCTCATATGATTTACTGCACCTTACTAGTAAGTGCACTCAGAAAGCATAATCATTATTAGCATGAATTTTAAAGGATGCATTGATTGCTGTGGTACCCAAACAATTCAGATTCACTTCTTCCACGCTCTTAAGTTTACGTAAGTATGCAGGTTAATGGGTGCGGATGGACCCAAATGGAGTTTAACTTGTGTTATTCAAAACACATAAGCCATTGTTTTTTCTAGATTGCTTAGCTTTCATATGGAATAGGTTTGAATCTAGTTTCTTCATTTCAGCTTGCAGATTAAAGTTTTTCTCATCAGGTGCAAAATCAAGGAATCGGGCTAGTAAGCAGTGAGGTACCAACTGCTCCTACCTCAAGAGGATTACTTAACAGGATCTGACCACAGCCAAACAGCAAGAACTGAACTATAACCCTGCAAGTCAGTACTTTAACAGCCTTAACCATTATGAACATTTCTGCAATTCCTTATTGCACTCCTTTAAAACAGCATGTTTGACTCTAGCAGCTAAGTAAGCAGGTTTGACAGACTTCTTTCACACTTCAAGCGCACTGGAACATACAGCTGGCAGTGAGGTTCCACAGCAGCTTCAGTAGGTTTCATTTTTTTTATGCCTTTTGAAGTTTTCAGACCTTCACTGCAAACTGAACACAGTCTGATGAATAGCTTCCGGTTTCATTAATGAAAAACTCATTAGGTTTTACAAACTAAAGCTTGCCCATCAACCAAATCAAGACAAAAAGGTGGTGTAGGCTGAAGTTAAGTTGCTGAAAGAACTAGATTTCTGTGTTAGTGTGACTGCAGGAAGGTTTCCGGCAAGGCATTAACCTCTAGTTGTTCTTGATGATAGAAGGGTGTAAGTGGAGTAACTGTTAGTATATCTACAGGGAAAGTAACATGCTGCTTTCTCGAAAAATTTGTTTTGTCTGAACAACTAAGTACAAAATTTAGGTGCGCAAATGAATTTTCAGCAACCACTGACAACTACAAAACAACAACAGTTTTACAAACACAGACCAAGAGAAAACAAGCAGTCTTTGTGGCAGGATCTTCCAGATTAATCAACTAGTTGAAAGATAAAGTAACAAGAAACTTTGACTAACTTGAGTGTACAGAAACTTCTTAAACAATTTTTCATCAAACTCAGTCTCTTTATCTGAAAGATACTCTAATTTGCTAGTATAGATCTTGCTTTGATGTTCAACTGCTTTACTTGAAAGTTACAATTTTATGCTTAAATTTACTAGGCAGTAAGATCAATTTTCATCATATAGCTGGAACTAAGAAAAATGGCTGCTACTCTTGTATGCAGGTTGCTAGAAGACCCTTGAACTATGTATGTGGTCAAGACATATGGCTTCATCAGCTACACATTTTCATCTTAATTCTGCTAGAAGACAGCCTAACCCATTACATCGCTAAGGGGTGGGGAAAGGGGTGGTGGAAAAGTTTAAACAGATTCTATTTTACTGGAAATAATTATGTCTGCCCATACTTCTTCAGACTGGTTCATGGCCTTCTAGAAGAAAACAGGCTGAGTAGTCACATAATTAGGAGGCAAAGTATTAGTAAAAGTTTGTAAACAGTAGCTCAGTTCTTTGATATAGGATGGATTTTCCTTCTGTTATGGCCAAGAGTCACAGGACTGGCAGGAAGTTCTGTAGTTAAGAGAACATTTTCAGTAGTTATTTTAACAGCCTGCTCTAGCATTTTGCTTGCATCAGCAGTTGACAAAAAAAGTCTAAGCATGTAAAAACAAAACAAAAACCCATGGAAGAATGTCATATTGAGGAAACATGTATAGTTTAGTATGATGAAGTCACTTACCTTTAAATTTTGACCGAATGTTTGCTAGTTCTTTGTTTATCCTCTTTATCTCCGCTTCTTTACTTTTGCCTGAAATCAAAAGAACACACATCAGGATACAGTGCTTTGGACAGCCCTCTGCCATCCTAAGCTTCTTTCCACCCAGCCATGCTGCACGAACATACAAATGTCAGGAGGAATTTTTACTCTCCCTTCTCAGTGTTTGGAATAGATGAAGGCAAACATCACAGAGGTCACTTAAGCATCACTTTATAGGGGAATCTGAGAAGCTAGAAGGACCTCCCAGTTTCAAGAAACTTTGCAGACTTTAGATAGTATCAGTTGCATACAATTAATCTGAGAAGCCTTTATTAGTGACTTCCACAACCACTTCAGTTTTTCTATTTCTTAAAGCTGGCAAGAGAAACAGAATTCTATTTCCAATTTGATTCCTAGATTGACAGGGCTCTGAAGGAAAACATCTCCTAAGCACAATCTTATTACAAACAAACAGGTTTTATTATTCCTCACCTTAAGGACAAGCCTGTTGTCTAAACATCCTTACTGAATGGTCATTCAGTTCAACAGCTTTAAAACATTCTTAACAGACATTGAAGAGGAAAAGCAGCAAACTTACAAGTAGCCCAAAGACTCAGAAGACCTCAGACATAAGTACATGCATAAGTTCAGACTTTCTATAGAGGTCTGCGTCCATTAGCTCATACATGAGTGAGCGTGGTAGGGTAAAATATCCAACTTGGGCATTATATTCGATTGCTTGAAGTCTGAGGGAAACAAACGAAGTCCACTTCAGCAATGCAGAACAGGCCATTTAGTTGTGTTGGAAATTGAGACCAGTACCTATGCAAACTTTCAAGCAGCTTCCAAGACATCAACCAGGAGCAGCAGACACCAGCTTCCTTTACTCTTCATCTCATTTATTTGGCTACAAGGTTATGAACAGAAGTTTCTTGGTCCTGTTTGAAAATGGTCCAACCTTACGAGTTGCGGGCATCAGATGCCCTGCTTTCACTCCCCACTCCGATGATAACTACAGCCATGTCAGTTGAAGAAGGGTATGCAACAAGGCTTGAAGAGCAGATTAGGACCAGCATTCCACAGCACCTCCAATGTCACCCCTTTCTTCCACATAAGCAAAGCAACAACACACAGCATTTGAACATCCTACTACGTTTGCATGTCCAAATCTCCTGTGTCATCCAATAACTGTTAATCACCTCTCTACCATTCCAAAGATGATCTGACAGCAGGCCAGATGAAAGGTGATTAACTCACTCAAGGAAACAAGTGCCTTGGGAGAGGTTAATAACAAAGTATTTAAAGTATAAGGGAATCCCACACCAAATAAATATTAATCTGATTTTGTAATTTCTTGATTTAGGGTCAAAAAAAAGAAACTGAAGCTACGCACTTCCAAAACCAACTCTTGCCTAAGATGGAGAAAACTGGTTTATATTAATATGCCTGTGATTATGGCCACAAGGGTACAGACACGTAGCAAGACTCACAGACTGTACAAATGGAAACAAGTTAGGCCCAAAATAGAAGCAACTACTTCAGTTTGCCTTGTCATTTTAACAAAACACCTAAAAGTTTGCTTAAACTGGCATTTTTCTGTTTTACAACAGTTTTATAAGGGGCACTGCCCAAAACACTTAAGTGCAGGGTGCCTTGGCAAGCACTCCACATAGCAACTACACCTTATGTTTCAGAACAAGTATTGTGAATTCTTGAGCTCTGAAAACACATAACTTTCTAAAAGCAGTAAGTGGACAAGTAGGTACAAGTAGTGTTTTAGGTTTGGGTATGGGAGAAATTGGGGTGGTTTTTTTTGCTATCCGTATGCATCTTCGTTTTCAGATAAAGCAGGAACTATGCCCCCAGTTTTAATTTGACCTAGAAACTTCAGCTGACCTCTAGAATGACAAAGCTAGAGATCACAGTATATTCTCCCTCCACTTACAAGATGCATTTGTTAGTATCACAAAGTTTAACCAGTTTTCACTAATATATCATGCAACACGTTATGAGTTTCCTTCTAATTTTACTTGCCAACCTGAAGTAAGCTGGTTTTAAAGCAGTAACACTATTTACTGTATAAATAAGCAGCAGCTCATACAATCTAAGGCTTAAAGTGTCTTCTACTATAGATTTTAGATTTGTCTTAATTGGATTAGATTACTTGTCCTGCGCACATGGCAGAGATACTCAAATGTTCATGTCTAAAATACTTGCCAGCATTAGGAATTCACTACTAGACTTGAAGCAACTATTTTGCTGCTGGGTCCATACTCTATGAACACAGGGCCACACCAACTTATGCCAAAAGGCTGCAAGTGTTTCTGTAAATAAACAATACTCCAATTTGTAAGCTATCACATTAGCACTTTTTAAATACTTGAAAACACTTCCCTTATTTTCAGCAATTTATCTGCTCCAGATGAAAGTTTTAATTTCTAGAACTATCAATTTCTTTTTCCCTTTTCCCAAGCGAAGGGCACATCTCATTAAAACATTACCACTGAGTTGGGAGATTTTACACTTCATTTAGATTAACGGGGCAGAGACCATTGACCTTAGTCCAGTATACTGCTAACTTGAGTATGACATTTAGTTACTTCAGTTTGAAAGCTAGGTCCTTGCTCTGTATCTTCAGGTTCTGTCTGTAAGGAAAGCACATTGCAATATTTACTTTGACTGATTACCAAGTATTTCTCTAACCTCAAGCACGGCAATAACCATTGATATACCTGTCAGCCTGCTTTTCTTAACCCAAGACAAAATCAAGGCAATCATTTCTTGTTAATCACCAAAACCTCTCAACAAACCTTTCAAGCAGCATTAACTACCTGTTACGCTCACAGATTATCAGTTACTGCTAGAAACTGAGTTCTTTGTGTCCTAAGCAAGTAACAGAGCATTAAGGGAAGCCTGACTAAAATACTTCAGGAATTTGTGAAGTCAGCACCTTTGGCAGAAATGGACTGCAGCCTCAGCAACAGAAAAATCAAAATCCCACCCCCTGTGCACACAGCCGTAGCAGTGAGTTGACAGGAACATCCACATTAAACAGCAACCTCACATCTGAAGGTTTATTCTCTCAAAGTTAAAAACTTGCATAACATATGAACAAAAGCCTGTTTTGAATAATTCCTTCAGGCAGTTCTATTTTGAATGCAGTACATAAGTCTCACCTAGACCTTCACAAAGCATATATAAAACAGCAACTAGCTGGTGATAAAAGTTTTAACTCCATTCATTGGAAATCATGTTGAAATGGAATTGAGATCAAGTGGCAAGACAAGAGGAAACAGCCCCAAGTTGCGCCAAGGGAGGTTAAGATTGGATTTTAGGCAAAATTTCCTCACTGAAAGGGTGGTCAAGCATCGGAACAGGCTGCCCAGGCAGGTGGTGGAATCACCATCCCTGGAGGTGTTTAAAAAATGCACAGATGCAGTGCTTAGCGACATGGTTTAGTGATGGACTCGGCAGCCCTGGGTTAATGGCTAGACTTGATCTCAAGGGTCTTTTCCAACCTAAATGATTCTATGACAATGATTCAGTCTTAAGTTGTCTCCTTATTACCGATTACAGTCTATATGTGCCCGAAATTGTAGTTTTAGGGAGCAGCATCAGCATATTGGGTGTTAAATGTCACTGAGGACAGTCACATAACAACGCTTAGGATAACTCATGAGTTAAAACCAGGCTGAAGCACCTAAAAATGTATTTCCTGACCTCCAGCAGTTATGCTGCACACCTTATTCAAACTTAATTTATTGTTTACACTAGGGGATGACAAAGCAAAGCAAAACCTCACAGCAGCAGGTGGCTTCAGTTTGTTCCGTGTACAGTGAAAAAGAAAAGTATCAAAAACCACAGACCCATTTTTAGCTACACCTTCTGTCCCACTAAGCTGGGGGCAGGGGCTCTTAAAGAAAATGTGTTTGATTAACTGAGAGGTTTTTATCACATTACTCAGCCATCATAACAGTCACTGAAGAATTGCTACATACATGTTTGATTTTTACCATCACTAGAGTCACTTAAGTAATCTTAAGGATGGTTAAAAAGGTAGGTAAGACCACTAGTGATGACAGTCAAAGGAGTGCTGTGCTGCAGAACTAGAGGCTTACATCTCAAAGCCTATAAAGACAACTGCTCCACCTCACTTCCAGCCTGTTAGACAGCTCCCGGTTTCAAGAAATTACCAGAGGGGGCCTGAATTCCAACAAAATGTGCTGCAGCCAAGCCATTCAACTTTGAGAGGTTTATTAAAGGTCATGTCATGTATATAAACTGATGGGTAGGACAGTATTTAAGCCCAAGCACAATAAAACTATGTTCCACATCAGCTGCCACATCCTTCTCACTTTCACTTATTCAGGCTTTTTCCAGTTTAGCAAGATTATGATTAAATATCCATAACAAGTTTTTAATAGAGGTGACTGCAAGCCAGTAAGTTTTGGCTGGCTATTTTGCCGATAAGGCAGCCCTGGTATGTGACTGCTGTTAGTCTTCTCTAAGAAGAGTACCTGAGCAAACAGATACCCAGCCACAACATCCTCCAAGGTGCTTATGAGCGATTACTTATCTGGCAATTTGCCACACTTCAGACTTCACTGTCCTGCCTACTGCCTTCATTAGGCAAGGTAAATTTAGTCTGCAGTGCACTATTATCTTTAATTACCATCTTGTTTAAGAAAGATAGACTAGGGAACATCCAAAGTCATCCAGCTCTTCAGAGAACCAATTATTATTCTTAACTCTCCTAGTAATCCAGGCTACAGCCACAGCTCGAGTACTACCTGAATAACACCTCCGTATCTCAGTTTGGAGTTTTGCATTACAATCTACAGAAGAATGGTAAGACAGAAGTTACAGAAAAGGGATCTGTTGAGTCTGTTCATTTGAAGAGAACATTTGACATACGTAAGACTAACCAAGTCTACACATTTCTTTCCCAAATGAACAGAGAAGCACTCTTCTACACAAGTGCCTACACAAATACAGAGCAGAGCAGATTTCTGCAGGCAAGTTCTTGAGAGACAGGTGCATTGACAGCATTTAAAGAAAAAAAAAAAAATTGCTTCACAGAAGTTTAGGTGTTTCCCATACTCATCTGGCTCCAATCTGCTTATGGCCAGCAGCCAGTATAATTGAGCCCACCCAATAATTCACTTATTTTGAATGTGACTGCTGTTAGTCTTCTCCAAGAAGAGTACCTGAGCAAACAGATACCCAGCCACAACATCCTCCAGTGTGCACAGCACAGGTCAGAACTGTAACACTGTTACCTCAGCCTTACTTGCCCCATGGCCATCTGACAATCCTACGATTATACATGTGCCATTATTAGCATGAAGAACTATAAAGTATGTTGGGTAGGGGACTATTAGCATAAGAAAAAGCCTGCCAGCATTCTGTAATGCTTCTTGCAGGCAAGTAGTAGTGTCAGTTACTATCTGTGGCACTACCATTTGTCTAACAGAACATGCCTGTCTGTTCACATTCAATTATCAAACAGGCCTTGAAGACAGGACAACTTAGTTTTCTGTTCAGGAGAGCAGTAACACAAATACTGCCAAGTCTTAGAGGAGCAGCTTCTCCCCTGAACTCTGTAGCGGCTAAGAATATCTGCTTGGGAAGAACAGTTCTTACACAAAAGATAAATTCTCGGTTTTAAAGATGTTTTAGATGTTTTCCTTGAAAGCTGTGAGTCATTGTTTTCCAAACATAAGAATTTTTCCATTTTGTTATGTTTTTGTTAGTCTCTACATCAGGAGCATCTAAGCTGATTGGCGAGTTAGGTGGGAGACACACCACAGTCAAACTGCTACTAGCTTCCCTTCAGCAAAATATGTTGATACAGTTTCATAATCAGATTGATTCAAGGCTATACTTCTTAACAGACAACAACAACTCCAGATTGTTCCTTAGCACTGCTCTCCTCCTGGCATACACATTCCTGCTACTACCCTGTACCGCTGCAGGTCAGTTAGGGAGCCAAACAGCCGAAAGCAAGATTGGTTTATTTAATATCCAAAGTGTAAGTCATATCAGCTTTACTAAGGTGATGATGCCAACAGAAGACAGCAGAATACATGACCAAGTAGAGAGCAAGTTCACCACATTCACCATCCACACACACATTAGTTGGTATAAAGCAATCAAATTACTCACTTGCCTTTCCTATTGCTAAAACTGCTTACAAGCATGATGCTAAGACTACGCTGCATTCTTAAACCCTACTGTCAGGGGACAGAGAAAGAAACTAGTTGAAAGAGGGGACCTCAATCAAAACAAACACTAGCATTTCTACTGTAAGAATGGTGCAAATACTTATAGGAAAATATTCACGCAGAAGTGATCAGTGCATCTGTTTTTGCTTTTGTGAAAGAGTTATGTCTCATATCAGCAAATTAAGCCACTACTTTTACCTGCTAACTGGTCAGATATTCATGTTACAGCTCTGGAGTACAGATTAGCCTTTGCTGTGCAGATCATTAACTTCATGATGTAAAACACCAAGTCCATCCTCTAACTTCCTCTAATCTCTCAGATGGTTATTTAGCACAGCAGGGAAGAAGGACAAAAAGGGAGGCAGGTTACACAGCAATACATTACAGTTGTTTGTTTGGTGTATGCCTGCCCTCACATTACGTGAGTTTGTGAGAATTCCTTTATTTGGCTAAACTATCTAGAGTACTACAATAGAGATGCAAGTTCCAGGTCCATCTGAACATATCTGCAGGAGGATGCTGGTGATATTGCCTACAAACTCACTGCGCAACTAATCCAAAGAGACTACTATAAAATGCTGTACCTTCACAAGGTGTTAGCATGGCTTCAGTTTTGTTCAGAAACTGACCAGCTGAAGGCTGAAGAACAAGAAGCCTTCTGCTAACGATGTATTAACATCCTGTTATGTACAAAAACATAAGTGCATGCTGTCCTTTCACAAAATGTTTTTGATCAGAGGAAAGAAATGCCTGTGTCATGTTGAAGATCATGAATGGCACAAAGGCAGTTGAACATTGTTGTGCCTTGGCACATCCTGTTGTGATTAGATATCCATTACTACAAAGAAATCTGTGACCTACTGATCACATTTAAGAGCTCTGTAGAGTTCATGTTCTAATATTCTGCACAGTAAGTGAACTACTATCCACAGAACTGACTTATTCCTGCAGTATGCTGCTAGAAATTTGCCTCTATAACACCACTTCCCATGAAACAGCCGGGAGACGCAGGCTTTACTGTAATCCAGTAATCCACTAACTCCTTGTCCTTATAAGAGAAGGGAAATAAATGTAAAAGAGCACACAACAGCTTCCAAATCCTATCACAATTCAGATACTCGAATTGCAGCAATTACATAATAAAATACAAGATCAATAATTTTAGGCTCCTACCATGGATGCTTTTTTCTAACTAGGCACCACAAATTAAGAACAACACTACAGCTCAAACTGTGAGAAAGTCTGAGGAGTAACTAGGTAACAGGGTCTAGCTTTCCCCAAATGAACTGAAAAGCTTGCTGGAAGCTCATATCCAAGTGACTTTATGCCATATAAAACATCTACTTGGCAGTTTAGTTGACAAAACTGCATTGACTCCTATCAAATGAGAAGCTTTAAGCTAAGACGATATGCAAAACCAGAAGTGCAAGGTTAGGCTACTACATAAAGCAACTCTTCCTCCTTCCTTGACTGAGCAGCATTGAAGTAGTAATTTCCTTGAGCAGTATTTTCACACTATACAGTTACACTCCCTTCAACAGCGTAAGGCTGTATTCACACCACCAGTTTAGTACAAGGCACTGTGGATTCTCTTCTACATTAGTTCATATTCAGATAATAGAAGAACAGTTTTGACAGTTAAACAAGGAGAGTTTGGTTAAGTATCACGTCTAAACTACTATTTCAGGGGCCTTAAAAAAAAATCCTATATGAGCTCATTAACTGATGCACGTACGTAATAGCCTCCACAACAGCCCTTAACTTCCTCTCACTAGTCCTGATGGGCAGCCTTTATCCACAAGATTTCTAATTCAGCAGATGTTGTGTTTTCCAGGGTCTCTAATGGAGAGGCTGGATGTCACATGGAAGACTCTAGCTCTTCTACTACCTCTCATCTGTTAATTAATATCTCCACCTACTCTCCTCTTTTCTCAGCCAAACATGCACAAATTCAACAAGTGTAAAAAAACCCAAACAAATAAAAAAAAACCCCAAACCCCCCAAAACCCAGCCCCTCAGAGTTCCATGAAACGACCTTAAGAAAGTCAAGACAAGTCATGGGCAGAACACTAGTTTCATTTTACACATCCTCCTCTGATTAATCTCATGCTAATTGTGTTTTCCTTAAATCTCTCTCCTGCAAATAGTAGCAAGTGATGCAAGACTTAGTACTTATTATAACTCTAAGCAGCACAGTCTTAGGGCTTTTTCAGGCCAGAAACCGCCCATATTAGATGAGTGGCCATAGTCTTGCAAGAGAAACAGAAAAGCAAATCAGGATGCTTTGCCTTCAAGTTTCTTTGAAGAGATAAGTAATCTAACAATACAAATAAAGTCACTGGTTGTCTACAGAAAAAACTCAAGTCCTACTTCAAAACTATATCCAATGCCAATAAGAACCCACACCTCAGAGGAGCAATGTAGTAACTTTAGCCTACGCTCCGAAAGCCACATTACTGATATATAGTACTAGAACAAGGTGTATGTGCCCAACTCACCCTATGTGAAGTCTGTTTTACTGTGTAGCTGTTCTCACAGAGAAAAAATAACCCTATACATACCCAATGTGGTCATTTAATTCATACACATGCCCCTCCCACATATACAGATAATGTACTCCACTATCCACCATGCAGTCAAACAAGTGATCATCATATGATGAATTTCATGAGCCAGCCTTTTTTAATCCCCACTTGCTTATCCATAAACTGATGTACCAGTCCCAATGCACTGAAGCAAAGCTACTGAAGTCAGACTTCAAAAGGCTTCAGCCTCTGGACACTCTCCCTGTTCAGTACAAGGAAAAACTAATGCATTAAGTTCTAGGAGAAGAGACAGACCTTTATTTAATGTCTGTTTGGTTTTATGTAAGAAAAAAATACAGCCCAAGGAGAAAGGAACAGTATCTTGGAACAGAACATACACAGAAACATTTGGAGATCAACCTAAAGGAATCCTTCCTCCCTCTATCCAACTTTTACGGTGACACTGAAAAGGTAAGACAGTTACCTAAAGTAGTGAGTAAACAAAGAACTGGCCTGTCCTCCAAGCACCTGTGGGAAAAGCAGCTTTTGCCTCTGTGTAGACACATTTCATCAGCCCAAGGGTAAACGACTTCCTGATTTTACAGTGGAGGAGGGGGTGACCAGTAGTATGCTTAATATTGTAATAGAAACTATTTCTACACTACCACCTCCAAAAGAAAGGAGAAAAGCAAGCTCACATAGTTTTCAGGTTGAATAGCAGATAATACTGTTGTTGCAACAGAACTGGTTGAGTGACAAATGACTTTGAAGTACTTCATCACCAGCTAAGCATAAAGCTATTCTCAAAAAAATGAAAACAGATCCCTGATGATACATCCGTCAGCCAAGACAGCTGGAGAGCTTATAAAGCACCATCTTGCATAAGCCAAATCACTTCAGCAGCTCTGCAGCACATACACAAAAAGCAATTTAACATACTATTTAAGAATAAGTACTTCTTGCAGGAGTCCATATGCTTATAACATATGCAGAACCTTGTTGGGGCTTAGTTCACGAGGTACTTCAAGCAGCGACAAGGACTCTTCCTGACCTGAACTCCTGGGTGGCACTTCACCAAGCCACAGGATTCAGAGCTTTCCAGCTCCACCACCAATTATTTCACAGTATAGTCACACCTTACTATTTTCTCAGCAGGTCACATTAAGTGCTAATTAACTGGGCTATCTTAACTAAGTACTTCAGCTTTCAATTTGTAGTTTCCTCATCTCTTCTCTGGTGTCCACAAAAGATAAGCTAAATAAAATAGTAGAGCAAATAGCCTTTTATGTTATAAAACAATCCAACTGAGAAAGTTTCTCAAAAAGCCCATACATCTCCTGACAACTTGCCAGGTATTTAAAAGGGCTATTTTCTTTCAAACTCTCCCCACCCCCAACATCTGCACTAGGACCTCTATATGCAAAATACAGAGCCTACAACAAGAAGCTACCCTGAAACAACACAAAATTCTGGAGAGCTATCAGAAACTGCAGGATAATTAATTTTCTTATACCACTGGATTTTGAAAATTCACTTGATACTTGTATGAATAAAGAACATTTTGCTTTGAAAAAGTTACTCAATATTAGTTTCACAGAGACTACAGCAAAGTCAAAGCATTAAGAAACACTTTTGCCCCTTAAAACATTTTACAACTGCTGCTACAAGTAGCATGTTGACTTTTTTTATTAAAAGCTTTACAGCTTTTTGCGATATCATCGTATTTTAAGTGGACTTTTAAAAGTTGGATAGAAAGTAATTCTTACATTCAAAGTCATATGTGGCATAGAAGCATTTAATACACAGATCAAGTTTAATAGATAATCCAAGTGCCAAAAACATGCCTGACACAGAAGTGACAAGCATCCTTTTAACTATTTAAGACAGACTGGCAGCGTGAGCTGTTCATCCATTCACTCAGTCAATTAGCACTGTAAGCACTGAAAATTGCTATCAAGTAAGACTTTTTTGAAGCCTGTAACAGACTGGTAAAAACAGATACGCAAGACAAGCATCACTCCCAAATCAGTAATACAATGAACTTGTACGAGAAGGATACATTATTTAGTGCTGCAGATGTTGTAGGTACAACCATCTAAGAAACAAGACTTGATGTAAAAAGATTAAGCATTTCCAAAGGTAGATAGTCTAGATTTACTTAAGTATCCCCTTGAAATTTAGGTTATTACTTTGAAATCTCATGCTGTGCATCCACCTGAGCACAGTTAGCACACAACTGCATTTTCATTTTTCAGCAATATCTATCGTGCAGATTCCTTATCTGTGCAAAATCTTTCAGAAGAAACCACCATACACCACGTTTCAACAGTACTCATAATCTGGAAGACCTCTAGGCAAACTAGACGCATCAGGCCCTTATGGTAGTATTACAAAGGGATAAATGAGTCCAACAGCCAAAATTAAGACAAATTTAGAACACCAGCAGGCATTTTGCACATCAGTGCAACTGTCAGATATTTAGTCCAACTTTAAAGCTAGGAACAGAGACTGAGTTGCACTTGGTGCCTAGCTTCCCTCCCATCTCAGAACAGGAATATTTTCTTAGATTTACAAGTCAAAAGATTCTGTTAACCTAAAGAGTTGTTACTTTTCATTCTTGACAAATATCTAGCTCCCTACTCTAAAGAGCGAAAGATGGAACTTCAGCCAACAGCAGTGCCTGCAAAACACAGAATTCTCTAGAGAGTGCTCTGAAGTATTTTGGGGAATCTTAGTCAGCGCACACCAGCCCACGGTTAGCTGGCAGCATTCAGAGCTCACTGAAAGGAAAAAAAGATTCAAATGCCATTAGGCAGGTATTTGGAACCTACACAGGTCACCTACTAATGGGAACTATCTGCTCTTTCGGAGCTATTTGGAAGATGTAGTTCATAATGAAGATGAGAGAAATACAGAAGTAATTATAGCTCCCAGATAGCTGTGGGGACAGGGACAAAACATGTAAGAAATATCAGGATTGTTTAAACAGTGAAAGTGTTAATATTTGTTTCACATGCAAGTTACATCTTTGTCACTCTTGCAAACACTGAGAGCGTGAGAGGTTTGTTGTCCAGTCTGGACAGAAAGGCGGTTGTTCCATCAGACTTCCCACACTGCCTA
Source organism: Ibycter americanus (assembly GCA_035590275.1). Taxonomy (NCBI): domain Eukaryota; kingdom Metazoa; phylum Chordata; class Aves; order Falconiformes; family Falconidae; genus Ibycter; species Ibycter americanus. The sequence goes on along the minus strand of JAVJGI010000002.1, from coordinate 35,023,876 downwards.
CACACTGGCAAGCTTGTGGGGAAATCAGTTAATTTGTTCTGTCCTACTACCTTAAAGTCTTGTTATTCCACCCCTCTAAACACAGGTTCAGAACTTAAGAGCTTGAATGTTTCTCTTGTATTCCCTTCTACTAAATTCCACTGAAAACAAGAGCAGACAGATGTGTTAACCAACTGCAAGACTTAAGACATTGAAGAATAAAACCATACTACTTCTAGCTAAATGAATGAAAACAATCATTAAAAAAATAGTGGGTAGATACAACAGCACGTCTTAAATGCTATGACAGCAGGAGAAGCTATGTTACATGTGCAGTTTGCATAGAATACCAAGACACTGGAAAATTTTCAGTACATAGCTGGGCCAACCAGACAAAGCCCAAAAGCATTCATGTAACCTTGAACCAATCAATACACAACAGATCTTGTAAGCCTTCTCCTACACATACAAGAATGAAGCCTCAAGAAACCTTAGGACCTGCAACTGTTGTGAAAAAAACAGTGAGACAACCTCTGCTGTAAGGAAGCTTAACAATCTTGAATTTTACAAAGACTCTGTTTACATGGTTAGAAGTCCAAATCACCGTAATTTAGTTTAAGGAAACTGTTTTTAAACAATCTCATTTTATCAGTATAATTTTCGCATCAGCTCTTTGTATTAGAAGTCACCAATGTGAAGATTTTTCCAAGCTGGTGTGGTTATCCCAACATAAGCCTAGTTAGGTCACCGTAATGTGCATTAAGAAAAAAAAAAACCCTCTAAATCCACTTTTACCTCAGAGAGGAAGCCTTACTGCCACTGCTTTTAAAGTAGCCTCAAGTAATCCAGAGAAGCACACACAGGTGGACAAAACAGAGCTGTTTCATCACACCAACCACAGTGACCTTAGCCCTTCCCCAGGCAATTCCTGCCACATCATACTTAGATTTCTAACTCAGATTAATATTAAACTACTATCACATGTAATTTTCAGTCAAAAAGGAAAGCTGAGCACTGAAGTGTGCCCCCAGACACACATCTCTCCCCCCCCCCCCAAGCAGCCGCAATTTGTTCTCCTCCCTCCTGTGCTGCACAGGCATGTTACCTGCTCTCCCCTCAGGTGGACACTTACTCGCACCCCTCCCCACCCCATTTTTAATTACACAGATCCCAAGAGCCGATTTCTGTCAGAGCAGAATTTTCAAGCCAATTCAAGCGCAGCCCAGCCATCCGCAGGGAAGGCCCCGCTCGCAGGCACCCTCACCGAGGCCTGCTTTCCATCAGTGACGTCTGGCACTGAAAGGCGCTTACAGATTTGGAAGGGGACCAGAGGCGCCTCCCCCCGGCCCACCACAAACCCACCCGCGCCCCAGACACACGCCAGCTTCGCTTCAGCGCCTCATAAACAAGGACGATGGCGGGCACCAGCCCCTCGGCACCCCCGCTCGGCCACCACACCCAGCGCCCCTCCGCAGCGAGGGTGGGGGGAAGGGGAGGGGTGCAAATACCCCGACCAACCCCCTCAAAAACGCGCAAATCAACCCAAACACACAGCGAAAAAGCGTTAAGCTGCCTCCCCGCTCGCCCCCCCCTCCGCCTGGCCGCCTCCCCCGCCGCCCCCCAGGGCGCGTCGCCATTTCGTGAGGCGGGAGCGCTCCGAGCAGCCCACTGCAGAGGACCGGGGGAAGAGGAGAGCGCTGGGGAGGGGATTAAGGGAAAGAAGCCCCCGGACCCGCGGGGCTACGGCCGGCCTGGCCCAGGCCGCAGCCCCACCGCGCCTCCGCCGCCACTCACAGTTCCGGATATCGGAGATGAAGACCGCCAGGCCCCGCATCCCATCGCCCTTCGACACGGCAGGCATGGTGGCGCGCAATCCGCTCAGCCACACACCGAAGCACCGCAACTGCCCCCGCCGCCGCCGCCCGCTCTCCCCGCGGGGCTCTTCAGGCCGCTGCCACCGCCGCCGCCTCTGCAGCGCGCA
>JAVJGI010000002.1:34951486-35015843 GCA_035590275.1 Ibycter americanus | reverse complement strand
GCCCTGAGGGAGCCCGCCCTGAGGGAGCCCGCTGGCCTGGCCTGGCCTGGCCTGGCCCGCTCGCAGGCTGCTGGCGGTCTCGCAGGGCCGCTCTCTGGAAAGCGTTGGTATCTCGAGAGTCAGATGAGTATGGGAGGCGATTCTTACTGTCAAAGTAGAGTGCCTTACGAGAGGGAAGAGTAATGTTTACACAGCTTAGAAGTGGGTTTATTTTCACTCTTTCCACTGAATCTAGCTTCTGTTGTTTTAAAAGCACATCAACAACATGCTTCCTGGGCTTCCTTTACAAATTGTAGGCTTCTTCTGCAGCAGTACTTACAAGCTAGTTTCTTCTTTAGAAGTGAAGTATAATCATTGGCTCTGCTTTCTGAATAGTTACAGTGCCAGCCTCCAAGACTACTGAGTTTCTTTGATTGCTTCTTTTGAACAGCCTAAAGCTATGCCAACTTTTCTCTTTTTAAAACATCCATTTGAAACAGTTGACTAAAAGTATGTTACCTCATGTGGAGGTTCAGGTTAAACCTTGGGCTTCCAGAGGGCAGACTTTGGCCTGCATAGGAGCCCGGTCGATAGAGTCCCTTGGGAGGCTGTCCTGAAGGGCCAGGGGGTCCAGGAACGCTGGCATTCTTCAAAAAGTGAATCTTAAAGGCACCAGAGTCAGCTGTCCCTGTGTGCTGAAAGATGAGCTAGTGGGGAAGACCAGCCTGGCTGAACAGAGAGCTTTGGCTGGAACGCTGCGGGGGGAAAAAAGTGTTTATGACCTTTGGAAGGAGGGGCAGGCAATGCAGGAGCACTACAAGGATATTGTGAGGTTACGCAGGGGGAAAATTAGCAGGGCCAAAGCCCAACTAGAACTTAATCTGGCTACTGCAGTAAAAGACAATAAAAATGTTTCTGTAAATACATCAAAAACAAAAGGTGGGCTAAGGCTAAGCTCCGTACTTTATTGGATGCAAGGGGGAAACACAGTGACAGAGGCTGAGGAAAAGGCTGAAGGCACTTAACGCCTCCTTTGCCTCAGTGTTTAATAGTAAGACCAGTAAGCCCAGTCTTATGAGGAGTGGCTGAGGGAACTGAGGTTGTGTAGTCTGGAGAAAAGGAGGCTGAGGGGAGACCTTATCGCTCTCTACATCTACTGAAAGCTTTTTCCCAGATAAGAAGTGATAGGACAAGAGGAAATGGCCTCAAGTTGCGCCAGGGGAGGTTTAGGTTGGATATTAGGCAAAATTTCTTCACTGAAAGGATGGTCAAGCATTGGAACAGGCTGCCCAGGGAGGTGGTGGTGTCACCATCCATGGAGGTGTTTTAAAAATGCGTAATGTGGTGCTTAGAGGCATGGTTTAGTGGTGGACTTGTTAGTCATGGGTTAATGGTTGGCCCTGATGATTTTAAAGGTTCTTTCAAATCTAAATGATTCTATGAGTTTAAACAACATTTGTGATCTGGCTTCGAGAGAAACCTGGGCTTCAGATCAGTTTGTCAAAAGACATTTTAAACCTGAAGTTGTCCGTAGTACCAGTTGAACAAGGACACATTCAGTCAGTCTTCATTTTGCTTGCATTTTGCAGTGATACAGGAAATAAACAAGAGTGCCAAGCTTGTGTAGTTCTATTCAGTTTAGTTAGAGGAGAATTAAAAGAAAGATGAAGGAAGGTTTCCAGAAGAAAAACTTGATGGGGATCTAGTTTTGTAAAGCTTGCCAAATTCATGCTTATGATTTCCATAAAGAGCATTTAAAGTTCGACCAATTCATCTTTGTGTAGTAAAGTGACGCTGTCTACTTAATTTTCACTAAACCAATGTTGTTAAAGAAAAAACTATCAAAGTAAGGTTGCAACCAAGAGTCAATACTGGATTGTCACTGGCAGAAACCATTTTGTCACAGGATCAGTGCTTCCTATAGATCTAGGAGTGAATGTTGACTAATTGGCAGATGGATATGATCATGTCAAGGAAATGAGCACATTCTGATGTCTAATTAGAGTTCAGTGATATTTTTTAAACTTCTGTTCTTCAGCTGTTAAACATTAACTTCTCTTCAGGGAAGTGGATGCTGTTGCTAATTGTTTCTGAAAGTGAAATCAAACACTTCTAAATCAATATATACCAGCTTGTGGAAGAATTGATATTCTGTCCAAATAGTCAAGACTTGTATTGACTCCTCAGGCTCTCAATTGTTCCTCTCTGCAGCAGTTTATAGATCCTGCCAAGCTAGGCAGCCCAGAGAAGATGCTATCAAGAGCAACCTGCTTTGTCCTGTTTTTTAGGGTGTGGAAAACAAGGGGGTTACCAGTGACCTTGAAGTCAAAGTCGAAGCATAATACCTTAACTATTATTAATAGTGAATTTCAAATGGTATAGCAATTCAGCTTTTACCCTACCATCTGGATCCAAGAAGTGTTAGAAGACCAAAAGCACTGTTAAAACAGTACTGCCTTAGTAAGTCTGATTCTAGAGGGCAGAAGGTAAGACATGCTTGACTTTTCATAAGCAAAAAAACTGCTATGTTCTTTCGTTCAGAGATCTGAACCCTTATGTTTTCAGGGCAGGAGAAAGCTGACATGGGGAAAAACATCATGAGGCTTCTCTGTACTTCACTTTCTCTTACTGTGATTTGCTGGCTAGCTGAAGGTACCCTGTCAAAAACAGATGCAAAGAAAAGTGCTGCAAAAAAACTGGAAGAAAAGGTAAGAGAAACAGCTGAAATGCTCATCTTATCTGACATGTGCAGTTAATTAATTGAACTTTGGTAAATGGATTCTTAATTCTGTCAAAACTGTGTTAAAAGCAACCATGCATTTGTGTTGAAGCTTATGTTCGCAAGTAAGACTACCTGAATTTGCCCTTGCCTTTAGCTTTTGTGAGTGTCACAAATGGTTCACTCCTTGAACCAATATGATGTAGAGTTCTGGAGCTTTAATCCCCCATGCAAGCTGCAGAAGCAGGAAGTTTTTGTTCCCTATTGCATAGCTAAAGGAGACATGCTTCCATCACTTTGGAGAAGGGGCGTGGGGAGCAGTAGTTTGGGCCAAGAGCACTAGGTCATTTACTGATGGAAGGAAAGGTGTACTCAGCCTTGCCAATGGGAAGCCTGTATCCTGATAGAAGAGTCTGAAGAGCTTTCTAACCAGCAGTTCCTTTGCAGGCAGAAATGATTCAGAGTTCTGTAGGAATCTGAGCAAGTGGAGCCAAGATGCTGAAGTCTCTCTTAACTTACTGAGTGTGTTCTTGTTTCCTGCCTGTTTTCTTTCAAAACTGCAAGAAGGCACAGTAGTGCAAGAGAAAGGGTGTGCATGGAGAGGAAGTATATTTACCAGTGTATATACCGAGTATATATGCTTAGTGTCGCTAAGCTCATTAGGTAAAAAAGTGGACATGTTAAAAATCCTCTCCCTTAAATTATAATTATTGTTAATCCTTCATTATGCAGATACTTCTCTTGTTGTTTGTAGTGCTTGCTTGCTCAGTGTCTACTAGGAAGGAAATCTAGTCTGCAGTTAGTGAGGATAATAAAAGTCTTAAGACCCGTCTTATCCCTAAAGTCCTTATCCTGAATCAATAGATGGTTTCTGCCTACTCACCATGTGCACCTTATTAGGCCTTCTCACTCTTGTCTGCTACAACTATTTGTGCTGTTTTAGTTGAAGCAGATCTTCCTTAAAGACAGGTGTTCAGGACTTTGGCTTTCAGTAACCACAATGCAGCATACTCAGTTTAAAATATATCTAATTTAAAGGTCATCTTCAAATTCTTGATCAAGAACTCCTAACCCCTTTTTTATAATTTTGGAGGTAATGTGCCTGAAAGCATTGAATAGAGAGCAGAGCACCGTCAGCTGTGGTGAATGATGTTCTTTAGTCTTACTGCTTCTTGGTTTGCTTTGTTTTGTTTATATGCTTTTTGCCTTGCAAACTAAGTAAATTTACTGATGATGACAAATCATTTCTGAGCACTTTCCAGTTTTAAATCAAACTTCTGCATCATTTAAAAGGAGTGCTCAGAGTTTAATGATGTGACCTTTTTTTTTTTCCTTTTTGAAGTATGTTGCTACTGAAAGTGGCTGCTTCGTATAGCTGTTCTAAAAACTGTCTTCTCCCCCCAGACGCTGCATTCTGATAAAAATGTGCAGGACCGGGGACTGGTAATTGTGGATCCAAAGGCAAAGGATATTATACTGGAACACAAAAGCTACTGCTCCAAGAAGATGAAGGAAAGACATTTCTCGGGAGATGTTCTGGGATATATTACTCCTGTAAGTTAATACAATGAATAAAATTGGTGCTTTGAATGAATATGCAGCAGACTGTGCTAATCTGAAATCTTGCATTCCTGCTTTAAAAGCATATGGGAATATCCCATAATAGTGGGAATTTCTGGTCAAATAGCCAGAGGATTATTTGAGAGCTGGCTTGGGATTCAGGTGGTCTCAAACTCTTGTTCTCCCATCCATCTCTTGGAGGATATCTAGGTCATATTGGTTTTCTTCTCACTGATACAGAGGTGATAGTATGATCTTGTTCTTGATGAGCCATCCGAAGTTGCAGTAAAGTCTGAACTGGAGAGTTACTAAGTGTCCTCATACCATGCACCTACCAACCTGAACCTTCTAAATAAGCAGTAAAAACTTTATGCTGCTGTCAAATTGATCTCTTGTTCTCCAGTCTTACTGTTATTCATAGCATCCTTTCTTGAATAATAAATGTTTATTCCTTTTTAGAGGATGCTTTTCACTTGTTTCACAAGTTGTCTTGAACATAAATGCAGAGCCTGAAAATTCAATACTGTGTTAGAATTTATGTGTAAATTCCTGTAGTTCACCTGAGCTTCCACAAGATTGCCTTTCATGTAGCTATCACAGTTTCCAGGTACTTTCTTATTTAAATAAAAGTAATGTCTCAGAAGGTTTCCTTGAACTAACAAATGGGGATCTAGCAAATTACTACATTTGTGCTAAAGAACTTGTATTGGTCAAAAGTATATTTTGCTTTTGAGACTCTCACTATTTTTTTTTCTGTCTTTTGCAAGTGGAACAGCCATGGCTATGACATTGCTAAAATATTTGGAAACAAATTTACGCTAATCTCACCAGTCTGGTTACAAGTGAAAAGGAGAGGGAAGGAAAGGTTCCAGTTCACTGGGCTCCATGATGCTGATAAAGGTATTATTTTCTTTTTCTCTGAATATGCATTGCAAGTAAGATTACTGGTCTTGTTGCAGACTACGTAGCTTTGGCAATACATACATGTGTTTTTTTCTGGCTCTGCCTCATGGTGAATCTTCACAGTGAACTTCTTTCTGTCCCTGCCTGCTTCCACATGTGTACATAGTTTATTTGTCCAAAGAGTAAGTAGAAAGATTGGCTCTTCCACCAGGCTGTCTACAAAGCCCCTCTTGAAAAAAAGGAAGGGACAAAGAATCTGTACAGGCAGAAATAGTCTTTGGCGTTTGCACTGTGCAGTTGTTTAGCTGTTGTAGGTTTGGGGTTTTTTTCCCTTTGCAAAAAAACCTTTGGGTGAATTTGTTTTGGGAATGGAAAACAGATTTCATCTGAAGAGAATTTTTTCCTTCACTGTCAAGAAACTGGCAGCAAGTTCAGATTTTAGCTAGTATGTTCTTAAATAACTAAGTAGTTTCTGGTTTTCAACTTGATTGAATGTAGATTTCTTTTGAAACAGCTATAATTCTTACCGTGTTGGTGCCTACTAACAAAACTCATTCTAGTGCAATGACTGCCAAGAGTGGATGGGACACTTGAAAGTACCGTCTTTAAAAAAAAAGTAAAATTAAAAGAAAATTCCTCCCAGGTGATGCTTGGTGACTACAGAAATATTCTGAGTAGGCAGTAAGATAGTTTCCATGATAGGGCAGAACTGTAAGCAGCAGGGAGGGGCTGGGTAGAGAGTATTGTAAGATTGTAGTAAATGTTGGTTATGCTGTGGTGGAGGTAAATAGCTTCAAACTCTGGATCACAGGATGTTTCATCTGTTGTGGTTATGAACTAGTAGTCTGTGGCAGGAAGCCATATAATGAAACTATGCTCCATACTTCAAGAATGGTTAAAAATAAGTTGTCATTGTCAACATCACTTAATTTTAACAGTTCTTCTCTTACTTCATACTGTTTGACAGGCTGGATGAAAGATGTCAGAAAAACCTCCAAAAACATCAAAATAGGTGAGCCCTTCTTTTATGTTTGTTTTGTTTTTATCATCTTTTAACTACTAGCAGACCAAAAGAAGGCTTTGTTCCAGGTGTATATGGGAGAAAGGGAGGTTACCTTAGCATAGTTGCATGCAGGAAGAATTCTGAGAAGAAAAATAAAACCAGTGAACTACAGTTAAGTAACTGAAGTGTTCGTCCTGTTGGTGCCCTAATGTTTTGCCTTAACTTCTTGTCTCTGGTTAAACCCTGGGCCACAGGGCCCTCTCTGGCGGGGTGCTTTGTGTGTAACACTAAGTGCTTACCTGGGGGGACAGTCTTCAAGCTTATTGCTCCGGGGTTCTGCTTCGTTAAAAAGGAAAAAATAGTAATCCAGATCTGAGTCAATCAGACTTTCTTGCATGACAGTAGAAGAGTCTTCTTTTGACTCTTCTCCCCTTGAAGCTGGGAACTCGAGGGATGTGCAATGGTGTGTGTCTTTAGGCAAAATGACAAACATTGCTGTAGAGGTAAAACTGCTAACGTTTGTCTATAGCAAGAGTTCTGTGGAACTGTGAAAACCCTTCCTGATTGAGAAGGGAGTACGAAACCTGGAATGCGTTAGAAAAATTGAATGCTCAGATATTTATTTCAGCTGCCAGATGATAAAGCCTTTGAAATCTCTCAATTCTTCTAATACTCTTTTACATCCTTGGTAGTTAGCAAGGGCTTAGACATAGCTCTGTATGAGTTGTTGGCTTTTCCAGTGTGTGCATGATTGTCAACTGTTCCAACAGTAGTTTTTCTGACTATTGTCTCATCATGTTTTTAATGCTTTGTGTATTTAGAAAAAGAAATTACATGAGCTCAGGTGCCTGTGTCTTCCAAAATTTGTCATGGGGTCTTGAGATGAGTAGAAGAGTGATGTAATATAGGGTTGTGTACCAAAGAGTAAATTAGAGTTTGAGGTCAACTTTTTTATCCTCCTCTTGTGATAGAAGAGACGCACAATTTACAGAAAGATTGCTGCCTCCTGTTGGTGTTCTTTTAAGACTGTACTTGGGGCCCTAAGTGATAGTTTAGTTAAGATGGTTCAATCAAGTGAAGGTGTCTTTTCTTAAAACTTGCATCAGCGCTGACCTTTAACAAAGCATAAAATGAAGAAGAATGTTCTACAGTGTCAATTTATCTGTGCTGCTAAGGTTGGTCAGAGTAAAAGAGCAATGATCTTAGTCATGGGATATGTTGTTTAGTGGCATCTCTGCTTGTATCTGCTGTATTCTGTTTCTGCACAAGTATTCTGGTGTAGACAATAAATTCTTGATTTTCAGTACTGATTGACAACTTTGCTTGATAGTGCCTCGAATTTTGTTTGATGGCTGGACTTACCAGGACTTTGAGAGTGTTTTTGACAGTGAGGATGAGATAGAGGAGCTTTCCAAGAGCATGGTCCTACTAGCCAAGGTAAAAAACTTTTTTTCTAATGCCTATGAAATAGTTTGATATTTGATTCCTTTTGTAATGGGTGTTTTCTCATTTCCAGTAGTTTTACATTCTACAAAATTCTGCTCAAAACAATAATTAGCCAGGATTCTTAATAGTGTGTCCTAGTATGTGTCCAAATCCTGTTAATATGAAGTATAGCAAGACTTGAGTGCTGTCTAAAGTGATACTACATAAGTCTGATCAACATAACCTTATTAAGTTATTGTTGGCAGCCGCACTGGTGACTTTTGCCCACTGTAAATTGTGATTGATAAAACCTGTTCCAAACAGCTGACAGGCTGAACGTTACTGAGGCAGTAGTGGATACCTGATAAACTTGTCATGGAGGCTGCATAGTGAGCAGACTGCTTTCTTTTCATACTGCTATTAAAAAAATGAATCTATTAAGCAGGGGCTAAACTGGTTAGTGGCATTCTTTGATAGACCGGAAAAGGGTCACAGGCACAATGAATGCTGTTTGCTGTGTTACAGGAGTACATTCAGGCTCAATGTGCTAGAGCTAAATGCGCCACTCAATACCGAGACTTAACTCACTGGATGTCTGTTACTGTACAGTTTTGCTCAGGTCTGATGAACCAGTTTTCTTAAAACGTTAAGAGGGTGGAGAGAGAAGGGGATTTACCCTAGGGAGTTGTTACTGTTGGCTAACATTTTCTGGGCAACTGCTTAGCTAACGGCTTCAGAGCTATGCATGTGTAGGACTAGAGAAGTTGCACTGAAAAGACATTCAGCTTTAGTGGTTGATGCGTGACAGCCTGCTTAATTACTGTCAGAATAAGTTTTCTCACTTGCTGCACAATGTAAAGAAATCTTAAGGTCCTCTAGAGGAAGATGGATGTAGAGGTAAACTGAATAGTTTCTTAAAATTTGTAACTGATACATCAATGTTAGGTCCTCAGTAACAGTTGGTCTCTTTAGGAAAGAGTACACATGTACAGTAGTATCCTGATCATGCTAAACACAAATTGTCACAGGTGAGATTAATTGTGGGAGATGTTTGGAACCATACCTATGCCAAGTTAGCTTTTGCATCTTTAGACTCAAGAGCTCATGAGGGTTTTTTTTCCCAATATACACGTAAATGTGTGTCAACAGATTTACTTAACAACCATCTCTCATCAGTGGCTGAATTTTTCTGATGTGGTATTGTTTTATCCTGTAACAGTAGAAGTCATGGATATATAACAGAGGTTTTAAACTTTTACATGTCTGTTAAATAATTTGTACTTCTCTGTTTCATGCAATGCTGCGTTAAAGACGAAGCTGGTATAAGAATACAAAGCATGTTCAACCTGTAATTGTTCAAGAAAAACTACAGTAATTGTGTGCTTTGATACTGTATTATTATCTCTGATACAAGCATAATGAATAAGCATGGTAATTAACTGTATATTGTTGTCAATTCTCTTTTTATTTAGAATGAAGATTTTGATGGTTTTGTAGTTGAAGTTTGGAGTCAGCTGGGAAATCAAAAGCAAACGTGAGTATAAGTCTCTAGGATGCAGTTCCTAAAAATCTGCTCTTTTAAAGCATGTTTCTAATTTGTCATTATAAATAGAGACACTTCATTCTAGGACAACTGAAGATTGTTCCACTTATCTTAGAATGAAGTGGAAGAGTCTACTCCACTCCACATGAGCGCAAAATTACATAGTAATCTTCATAGTGGACCTAGCAGACCACATTAGCCTTTCATACTTGAGTTCTGCAAGATGTTACTGTTGTACAAGGGTGAAGAGGGTACCTCAACTGTGTGCTTACTCAGGTGTTGACACTGGCCTTTGTAACGTTGATTGGTTTGGGTTACTGGGTGAAGCTTGAAAGTATGGAATGCTTTCAAGACCACCAATTTGAGTTGATTAGGAAACCTTACAAACCTTTATATGGAGATCTTTTAGATGTACTAAACCCAAAATGTCCAACCTGAAGCAAATCTAGGGAGCAACCGGCTTGCAGTTCTTGCAAGCACAGTGTATTTTGAATGCTGGAGTAGCTGATCTACCTATTGGTAGCTCCACTATGAGGTTTCAGTGAGTCTGCATTTATTGTAGCTGCTAAAACCAAAAAGCTTATCCATATTAAGCTGTTTCCTGACATATTCTAATCTGTTTTCCTTGAGCAAAATCCCCTTGGCTGGCTTAACACCTTGGATAGAGTCAAGGTACTTCAGGAGGAAAAGGCAGAGCATGTGGTGAAATGAATGATCCAGTACAGTGATCTGAAGCTTTTTGTGTTAGTTCCCTCAGGAAGTTCAGGCATCCATTCCCTAAAGCACAGTATGCCTACCAGCTCTCTATTGCCTGAAATGTCTGGGGAAAAAGTAAGCTTAAAAGAATGCTCCACAGGATACAGACTTCATTATGGAAGACTTTCATCTTTATAAAATGGTTACTTCAGGTTATTCCGTTTAGGGCAAGTGTTACTGATTGATGGCATATAATAGTTACTTCTGGAACTGAGTGTGCTGTTAATGGAGTCCTACCTTTTCCCTATAACATCGGCACTTGAGAACAAAGAATTGAAACTGCAGAATCTTCATAGCCTTTCAGGGGCTCCACCATTTGTACTGGAATGATATTCCTTAAGCTAGATGCTGTTGCTCATAATTAGGTTGCCAGGCTGTTCCTAAGAGCTGATCGCTATACTGAGCTCTGAACCTATTGCAACATCTTAAGACAGCTAACAAGGTGATTTAGGCAATTAGTAACTGCCAGTCAGAGGTTGGGTGTAGTGGTCAGTTTATCTACTTGTTCTTACTGTATTTCAGTAAAATTGATGCTTTTCCTATTAGTTAACTGACACAAATGTAAGACAGACTGTATTATTGTAATTCTAAGACTTGCTGAAGACCATTTTAAGAACAGTAGCATCAAAGTGCTGTGTTGCAAATGACACACATGAACAATGCACAATGCATACTCTTTTTTTTTTTTATTGGCTCCAAGGTGAATTTACTTGTGGTATAGTAAAAATTTTACTCTTTTCCAGGAGTAAAGCTGGTTCAAAAGAGCATTGCTTGTCCCATTTTGTGTGATAAGAACTGTTTGTAGTAGAGGAGGTACTGCTGCATAGTTGCTCTAGCCTTCAGGACCTGAGTGTTACTTTAGGTGAAGGATAGAAGCACCACTTACATAGTCTGTCTGTTCCTGATAGACAGGAGTGGGAGGTGTTTTCAATAACTTCAGAGATGGAGAAGGTTATTCTCCTAGAGTAGAATGGTAACTGCCTCCTTTGCTCTGAGTCGGTAAAGCTTGATCATATGTGGCCACCTGTGAACAAGACTTTAGGATTATCCTAACTAAAAATGTTTGGCAGAAAAACATGAATAGAAGCAGAAGTTACGAACTGTAGATTTTCTTCCTCTTCAAGGCAAGTTTGGGATTTTTGTCTTTGGTTGTTGTTTCCCTCCCCCCCCTTATTGCCACTCCCCTAGAAATGGTTAGGGTGTTTAAGTTGCAAAATACCTTTTGTTGGACTTGCCTCCTGAAGACAAGCATTCTGAGTAAGACTAATCTTGGAAGTATGCTGAAGCTAGACTTGTGTGTGGAATAACAGTTGTTTTGTGAAAGTAGAAGTGCATCATTACATTAAGATTTTTGTCCCATGATGCTTGTAAGTTATGGGACCAGCGTCCTCATTTGGAGATTAAGTCAATTTGTGTATCACTTGCTCTAAAACTGGATGGCTTGGGTATCCAGTGCCCTGTGGGTTTTCCCTATTAACGTTTTTTGGAGTGAACAGGTGCTTTGAACAGATCTTAAGGGGCAGAATTAAGTGAACTTAGGACTTTGGCAAGCTTGTATTTTTATTGCACAGCGTTCTGTCTTTGGGATCTGTTAATTTACTCTTGAATAGCAGAGCGGAGTTATTCCTAATAAATGGGTAAGCATGGAGAGGCTCTTGCTTCACTTTTCTCTGCGAGGAAAGAACCGGAGCAGCCCATGAGCTCCTTAGGCCACAGAGTGGCGGTGTTGTAACGCGAGTCATCCCGGACAGGCCTTGCGTTACCTCTTTCGGAGGTGACAAACACCGGTAGTAAAGCGTGTCCTTAACCTTGAAAGGGTGGGGGTCAGTTGATAGGTGGGTGTTGACACAGTGATGACCCCTAATCCTTTGGAGATGTGAAGCGTTCATAGAAAAGCAATTGTGCATACTCCATCTAAATCATCTGTGTTAACTGTTAGGTACATAGCATAGGCTTTTCTGATTAGGATCCTTCAAGGTCAAACACATGAGAGCAGCCTAACCTACTTCTAGGTAAAGGAACAAAAGATCATAATGGTGCTCCTAGGAACAGATAGTCTGCCTTCAAATTACTTCCAGAGCTATCTTGACAATGCAAGAAGACCTGCCTAGCTAATGCAACTTATTCCTGTTTAGTGTGAATATTTTCTAGTTTAAAAAGGAAATTAAAAATCAGGTGATTTTTTTTTTTTCCCTGAAATACAAGGAATAGTCTCACATAAGCAGTTAGCAACACATTATTGAGATTCAACACAGGTGCATAAAAATATCTAGGAATATGCTGCAGCTGCCAGCTTGCCTTATGAAATGGCATAGAGGCGGTGTGGGTATAGGGAGAAATATTTCACTTAGAATCATTATGGCTTTCATTTTTCAAAACCAAAATTAAATGGATGCCTAGCTGTTAAATTAATAAACAATAAAATGGCACTCAATTATTCTAGTGCATCCTTTCACATACCTGTGTTGAGGGGAAGGCTGTGGAAATGATTCCTGTTGGGTTTTTTTTGATAGTGTTATGGAAAAGATCTATAATCACACCCAGCGCACTACCGTAGTGGTGCAGGAACACTTAGTATAGTACAAGTTACTGTATCAGTCCTAAAATGACCAGAGGGTGGGATTTACTTGTGGGACATCTGAGCCTGATACAGTGTTTGAGCTACAAAATCGGCATCTTCTCTCTAAAAAGCGTTCAGTGATTCTTTCCAGCAGAGTACACCAATATTTCTTGAGGCAGGTGAGTCTGCGAAAGAATCTGAAAACCTGCAAATTAGTGTCCTAACTTACTAATGAATTGGGTTATGATTTAAGCACAACTTCATATATCAGAAAGCTGGATATATGAAGCTTTCTATGATCTATGAAAGATATATCTATGATCATAATAGAAATCTATGAAGATTTCTATTATCTATGAAATAATGAAGATTATCTATGAATTATCTATGAAATAATGAAGATTAATTGCAGCTGAAACTACTCAGTGGAACTCAGCTGAGCAAGTATCCCTTTTTCAATAGCTCAACATGAGTTTTTGTTGAATTAAAGGGACTTGATGACATCTTCATAACACATACTCTCCCAATTGTCTCTGTGTTGGGGCTTGAAACACGGAATTGCCTAAGGACATTTTGTAAGTATCTCCGTATAACAGGGTAACAGTGCAAAAGCTGTGTAAGTGTGCAAAGCTTCTGTAACCTGTGTGTCCTGTGACCAGCCTCTTTAAGAACCTGTGATCACTGAACGCTTCTAAAATGAAGCAGATTTAGCCAAGCCCTATCAGCCCTTTGGTTGTTTCTAGAAAATGTTGATTATCTTCGGGTTTTTTGAGGGGATGAGGGCAGGGGGGGTGGGTGTACTCATTGCGACGTTAGAAATGAATGAAAAATCTTCCTGCCAAGGCCTGACGAGTTATCTAAAAAGAACTTTCAGTTTCTTCTTTGTCCTAGCTGGCATTACAGATAAGGTGAAATGTTGCTAAGAAGTTACGTGGCTGATATCCACTACGACAAGAAATTCTGTGGTTTCAGGCTCACCATGTATCTTCTGTTTTACATCTTCTTAAGCAGAACTAACTTAATCTGGTTTTGTTTGTTTTCAAGAACAAAAAATTTTCTAATCATTCTGGTTTGGGATTAGGATTGCTCTGTAATGTTCAGCAGACTAACTTCTTAGTTACTAAGACTAGCTAGTCTTAAATTCTGTCAATCCTTTGTGCTGCTTTCTTTGGTGTATTCATTTACGTGTTGATTTTACCAACAGTGTAAATTTTATAGAAGAGAATTATGTGTCTAAATATAGGTGCCTGTTTTCATGTTAGATATCCTAAGCAGCCTGGTCTCTGGCTGTTCATGTCAGGTCCTAGATGCCTAGAGTATTACACAGCAATCCTGTATGCATGTTTTGTATACCTTTGCATGTATAAAATGGCTTTAGGTTCTTATATTTAGATGCCGAAATACCACCTCTATCTGAAGAACCTGAATTGGCTTGATATGTGTGTGCGAATCTAAGTTTTAGGGGGTTTATGCTGAGCAGTTCAGGCTCCTGTAGACATCTAATACAGATACTTTGAAGTACCCTCTGTAGTACTGGTATCCACTTTCTTGTGATTTCTGGAAATAGAATTATTGATATACAAATCACAGTGAGGTCAAATTTAATGTGAGATGAAAGACTGCATCTAAATGATGATGCCTCCTTTCATGCTGGCAGTCATTGCGCGGTGAAAAAGTATTCGGCTTCCCATCTGTTATTCCAATGTATAGGAACTTAGTCTCCTAATAAAAATCTAAATCAGCCTAGATATCCTGTGCAGATGATACCTCAATTCTAACCTGTTTTGCTGTTTCTTATAGTTTAAACCTGCTTCTTAACTAAATAACTGTCTTTTATCTAAAACTTTCCTGACTGATTTTGCAATAAAATATTCTGAGTTATTCATCCTGTGGCATTTAAGTTTAGAAATGTACTTGGCAGAAATATTGAGATAACTGAGCAAGCAAAGGTTCTCCTGCTTATTTAGTTAACAGCTAGACATGATGATGTCTCACTTGTGGGTTTTTTGGGTGTTGGTTTTTTTTCCCCTCAGAGACCTGTGTCATGTTGTGAAAAAGGCATAAATATATCCATCAGAATCTCACAGCATACATAAAAGTGCACGTTATTCTGATCAGTCTGGCATTAGCTGACAGATGGCACTGCCATCACACAGAATTCATCTGAAAAACGTGATTTTTACTTTTTTTTTGTCACCACATGCTGCAGGCATTCAGTATCATGCAGAAGATGACCTTCAGACATCTTATTAATGTTGGTAGGAGTGTAGGAGCAAAAAGCTCTTCTGGCAGTTCTATCCTTCACGTTAGTCCTTGAAAAATTAATCTGTTAATCAAAGATTTGCTGTAATTCACTCCAATTTCTTGGTATTAACTAGGCAATGAAATGGCACAAAAGGGCAATTTCTTCTTGAAGTAGACAGCTTTATTCTGTCCGATTTTCTTGATAACGCATAAATTTTAGGGAGTACTGACTACCAACTTGTGCAAAAAAAGTGGCTCAGTTGGGAAGTTGCAGAGTTCTGAAGGGTCATGTAACTGAAGGGAAGGATATAAGTCTTGTGTGTCTTCTGCAAGGTTTTTCAAACATACCTACAGCCCACTCTTGTGTGCTGAAGTAAACTGTACTACAGGGTGTCCCAGACACAATAGACTACCAGTGCTGGAAAAAGGGAGTTCTGAAAAAATAAGCTTCCTGCAAAACTTGGGTGATGAAAATTTGGAGGTCTGCACACTTTATAGATGGCAAGATACTTTGAAGTCATGAACACTTGGAAAGTAGACCTACCAACTGATAGTGATAATAGAAGGCCTGAAATAATAGGAATGAAGTAGACCTTAATTAGCTCAAGATAGAGTCTTAAAGCTGCCAATGTTTTAGTAGCTACTCTGAAGTTAAATTTGACAACGGCGAAATCTCTGGTAAATATTTAACAAAGCCTTTTCAGGAAGATTGATTTTATTCCTACTTGCCTGCACCTCATTATAATGTTTAAAATGTCAGTAGCTTTTCTTTCAAAATTACCAGAGGAATATGGGAGAATACTGTGTTTAAAACACTGGAAAGTACTGGTGGGACACAATAAAGTTTTAATTTCTAGCACAATAAATGAGCTTTCTGCTATTGCTGTTTGGGGGAGAGGGGAAGAGTGTGCATTTGATTTACATAATCTTTCTTGGCTGACAAATGGATAAATCTTTAATCATTAATCCTGTCTGATTTGCTAGAAAGTTTTTGGGGCCCAGAATCCTGGCTTGACAGGTTAGTGAGTAGATATTAATCTGGGTTTGTTGATTAAGAATCTGCAGTTGCCCAGCTACCCCTTTTCTTCCTGACCTCCTCCAGGTTGAAGCTAATTATTTTTTGGCCAAAACTAAAGTGCTTGGATTTGGTGACGAGAGGAGGGGAAGTGGCTGTTTTGATGGAGTATCTTTAGTTGACTCCTGTCTGCTAGCTACAAAATAAAAGCAGCAATTCAGACTGTACTCCTGCCCCTTTATCAGGCCACAAATCTGTCCTTTACAGTTGTAAGCTGTGGTTCTATGCTGTATGCCTTTCTAGTTTTAACATATAACAACTTTTGAGCAGCCACTGTTTTTGTGGGTATGTCCCTGCTTTTGTGGATTCATTTTTACCTGTGCTGGCTAACCATCAGTGTCTGACATTGCCAAAGAAGGGGAAGCTTTCAATTTAATATTTGCTTGAATTCTTCTTTTTTCTCTGCATCTGGTTCAAAATAATCCCAACTGCTTTTCTTATGCTTCAGAGCATTGCTGTCTGGATAGCGAAATTTTAGTCGCTGAGGCAGATATGTGAAGATGCAGAGTTGGAGCAAGGGTGTTAGCTTTGTTGCTAGTTGAAAAAGATGCCGTCTTGCTCTGCACCTATGTTAGGTTCTTTTGTTTACCCTGCCCCTCCTTCTATCCCCATACTTTCTAAAAAATGTAAAGTCAGCAAATGTTTAGCATAGTGTAAAGGTCTCAGTTCCTACAGCTAACAAAGGCAGCCAGGCAGAGAAGAGAGATCACTGCTGATAAACAATGTAGAATGATCTCAGTGCCAGAGGAATTGAATCCTTGGTCAAATTTATCTCATATGTAGCATCTTTGATGGCTGATAAAGGGTACAGCCATACTGTAGTTTGGGCATAATTAGTTAAAAAGGTCACTTAGCCATGAGATGCGAAGCAGTGGGAAAGAAGGCTTAGATAGTTTCAGTATCATGACTCAATGGGAGGGTTGTCCTGACAGTTTTGTCTGACCCTGTCCTCTGTGCAGTAAATAATCAAGTGTATCTTGCCATTGAATCTTGTTAAACAACTGTCGTGTCGTTTACTATCAAACTTCGTTAAATTGCTGTTTTATACCAATAAACATATTGCTGCCTCTCTGAGTGAAGTGTGTCACTTCATTCCGTGACAAGTTTTTGATAAGATTATATCGTGTGGGAGCTGTGATGAGTATGTTGGAGGCAATAAATGTCTGTTTAGTTTAGTGTTGTAACTTTTAATGCGTTCCTATGGAAAAGGATTTTTCTTTGCTGTAATTGATTTGTCTGAATAGTGACACACTTAATGTGGAATGCATATGATAAGGAGATGGGAGGGAAAGCTGTTACATTCCCAGAGCAAGCATGGTAGAAGTACCTGCTGCAGACAGACCAAAAGCTGATTCCTGTAATCTCATGTCTCCCTCTGGAAGATAAAATACAGGTGGCAGTGTGACAGTTCATTGTCAAGAGTTGTTCAGCACAGCCAGCTCTCAAAATTGTAAGCACAAAATACTGATGGTATTGGGAAAGTAGTAAAACTTGCTTTGTTTGTTTGCCAGGATTTTTAGAGTAATGGCTTCTGTAGCATCCTTACGAAGCTTTCATCAGGCATTAAACCATTTCAGGGAAAATGAAAATACTTGGTTACCTTTGGATAGTGTCTACAATGTGCAAGTCAAGCATCATTACTGTGATGGATAATTACATGGGAAGGTCAATGATTTCAGGAGAGTATCTCTAGGATGATAATGCCTTGAAAGGCATGACAGTACCAAAAGTTGTTTCTGAGATTTCAGGTCTAATCCAGTTTAAGTGGAACAAACAACTTGGAAGATCACTTATGTATATCCTGCCTTTCCTGGTTTAGCACTTTTAGCCTGCTGGAATGGGTCATGAAGTTGCTTTCTACTTGGTTCAGATTTAAGCCTAATTCTGAACAGATCTAGAATTCTGTGCTAACATCTGTCTGACTGCCTTTGTGGATCCACTAGTGGGTAAATATGAAAGTTGACTTGGTTCTAGAAAATCGGATGACTTAAGGAAGGCACACAGAAGGGCCATATTTATAGTGCAAATTTAAGGTAATATTTGACTCCTCCTAAGATAACAATAGCCATTAAATGTTTTTGTTTCAACAGTCTGTCTCTAAAGGATTTTTTATTAACATTACCCTTCAAATAAGGAAGACTAAAAATGGTTTGCGTGAGAATTTTAGAATTTCTTTTCCTGTTGAATTGTTTAGAATATGGATATGAAAATCAGCTTTTGTGGAAGTCTTTAGATGATGCATATGGAAGGTATGACGTTGTCAAACACTTATTTTGTAGCTATACAGTAATGTATTGAGAAACAAAAGGATTATACACAGAAAAACACAGCAGCAGAAATGTCTCTAAACACAGGCCTCAGAAATATCCCTTGAAGATTGCATGTCTTGCTGTGAAAGCATCTTTACAAATTCTGAGACCTCATGTGTAGTAATACAGTGGCTACTTGAATCTATTCAACAGCTGCCTGTTTCAGAACAGTGTGTGGTTCTTCTATTGAGCCAATTCGTTTTACTGAATATGATCTCAAGAAGTGACCTGCTCTGATAAGATATGCTGGTTTTACATGCTAACAACGCATAGTTAGATGAAAATAAAACTAGGAAACATTTTAGCCCCAAGGTGATCATCGGTTTCAATAAAACTAAGACTGTCTCCAGCAGTTCAGTGTTCTTAGTCCTTGAAGAGGATAAACCTCTGATCAGTCTTCCTAATATTTTTGTTCTGCTATAGTCGTTCGCTACAAACTGTTGGGCTCTCTTAGCAGCTGCATCTTTTCAATTATTTCTACTGTTACTTGTTAACTTGTGCTTGCTGATATATAGCACCGGTTTCACTTCCTTTCCCTCTAACAATGTATTTATATTTCAGGAAGTTGATTCACTTGCTCATTCACGTTTCTGAAGCTCTGCGTGAAGCACAACTTAAACTCGTACTGGTCATCCCTCCTGCAGTTGCAGCAGGGTGAGTATTCCTATTTTGATGGTAGATTCCAGATGAGAAATACTTTCTTCTCTCATGTACAATAAATTCAAAGCTTTGTTCATAGCTGTGCAATTTAAATGAATAAGAAATGATTTGAGTTTGATTGGTAGTCCTGTCTTTATGCGTGTTGCATTGAATAGTAACTATGTGCGTTCATATATACCTCATAACTTCTCATGTCAAAATAACAGAGGGACCTCCTATTGTGGTGCTAACCCAAAATGTCTGGTAAGAACTTCCAGGAGAGCAAGAGCAGAAACAGTTGTGGAGCTTAATGACTTGCTGCCAAGAAGTGAAAAGGATGTCATAAAGGTAGCATATAAAAGAACTTTCTGAGCCTCTGGGCACAATTTCAGCTATGATAGATAATAGTTATTATTTAAGTAAGAAAAACAGAGCTACGGGAAGGAATTACATCTATAGTAAAGCTGTGAGTTTAAAAAATTACTTATTTTGACTTGATGGTTTGTATATACAGAAAATGCATTCAGTAAGAGGATAATATTTAGAATTGTTAATGATTCTGTTTATTTGTGTAATTATTTGAATCTGATGGATGTACCAGTTTATATGCTCTTCTGGCTGAACAGCAGTAAACATCTCTTATCTTTCACTGTTTATAGCAGAGAGATATTTACTGCCTAAAATTGTATTTGTTGAAAAAACAAAACCCATGTGGAAAATGAGAATATAATTTCATTATATATGGAAGGGATTTGAATCTTCTTTTCACATTTTTAGAAAAAGATTCTACGTTGTCTTTAAGTAATATATAGTAAAACTGAAAAATCTCTAGTCTTCTGGAAAGAAAATGGCACTTTATATTTTGCTGTTTTAGGGAGATTGTGTCTAGTCCTTCCAGGTTTTGTAT
The DNA here is from genome assembly GCA_035590275.1 of Ibycter americanus. Taxonomy (NCBI): domain Eukaryota; kingdom Metazoa; phylum Chordata; class Aves; order Falconiformes; family Falconidae; genus Ibycter; species Ibycter americanus. The sequence continues at coordinate 34,996,221 of JAVJGI010000002.1, read as the reverse complement.
GATAAATCAGTGATTACATCCATGTGAGAGTCAGCAGACAGAACTGAAGACAAGGGTGGAAGGTGATTCAGAATACCAGCATAGTGATGGGACTTCATTATTGTAACTTCAAATTGAAATGTGGCTGTACCAATGCTGTACAGCTTTATTAGCAAGAATTTTGCCAGTATCCATCTGCCATTTAGTAACATTTGTTCACATTTGGATGCCCTCCCAGGTCAAAAGATGCATGGTATCCTTGCATTGTGAGCATAGCTATCCTTGTGGAAAAGTGTTTATGGTATACAATAGTGCTACAGGGAGTACATCATGCCTTTCAGAGGACTGTGGTAATACGGGTTATTTTATCCCCAAAACTACCAGGTTCTCAGTCTCTGTATTCCACTCTCCCCTTTGCTTGCTTCTCAAAGGTAATGAATGTTCCTGTTACGTTGTGAATAGGCCAAATGCTGAAGTTACAAATATGTCATGGATAATGGCCTTTTACTGGCCAGAGTGAGAAGCTCCAAATCCCTACTAGTTGTTTTTAAGAGATTTGGTGGGGGCTGTTACCACATGGGACTGCAGAATAATGCACCATAACCTGTTGTACAGGATTACATATGTGGAACAGTCTTCATAAAGTAGTTGAATATGTTGCAGTGGGTTCTGTTAACTGTGGAATAGATGACAGATGGGACACACGTGCTAATCCTGTGTCATGCTTTGTTCCTTATCTCTGAAATTTACCTAATGAAATAGGTACCTCATTCTGGTTATGCAGATATTTTTGGCTTACTGGGCTTGACTTGCTGGTAATGGTAACTGGGGAAGACTCATACTATTTGCATAGTTGGCAACACAAGATTATTTTTTTTCTAAGCTTCCTTTTTCCTTCAAGATGTTCAGCAACCTTATGCCTGTACATGAAAATTCAGTAATGCAAGTCAATCTTTTTATTATTAGGTGTTTTCCAGGTGAGAGTTAATAGACAGCTAAAGAAAAATATTACAGTGTCTTATCTTTCTCACTTTGGGCTGTATAACAGTATGGACAGGCTTGCAGCCGCTACAGTTTGACAGTTTAACAGCACAGTTTCAGGATGGTGTTATACAACCTCCTGAATTTCTTGTAGGCTGTCATAGTCTTTCAGTGTATGTTCCTTTTCAAGGCACCAAAAAGGCTGAGAAAATGGAATGCTTCAGTATTTGAGCAGGCTTGTAAATGTCTCTTCTGCAGCTGGACTTTTCTCTGCAATGGTCACAAGTTTTTGCTGAATTTTGTGGGAAGGTCTGATAGCACGAGGGGGAAACAAAACATATCTGCCTACAGATATCTATGCAGAGCTTAAATGCTGCCTGCTGAAAAGATTCAGGGACCCTGTAGTGGGTGACTTAAGTTGTCTTATGTCCTCAGATCAGCTAGCATCTGCACTGTAACTGTGATGTCGCCTCTTTTGTGGGTTAGTGATGTAACCCCATCTAAACCAATTCCTGAATATAGGATATGTGCTTTCTACCATCTGAAGACTGGAGGCCCAGAGTAATATCTACCTGTAACTGATTTCAGTTTATTTTCTGTAAAACTATGTACTTCAGGATGGGTTTTGTGCTTTATATTTTCATCTATTACATGATATAACTGTTTTATATCCTTAAAATGAAGTAGCTAGTTTAACACAATAATCCCTTTGCTTCCATGTGTGGCTGGCCACCAGATTTTGATAGGCAGAGAGGGAGAAGCAATGTGTTGAAGATTATTGCAAAAGCAGACAAAATAAATTCCATGTGAATTGGGAACGTAGACAGTCCTGTAAAGTAATACTTGTGCAGAGTCCTTTTCTTTAGGGACTGAAGGGTTCTGACAGCCTAGCTGCATTTTTGAGGAGATTCTTTCCTATCACTCTAGCCCCTCTGTTTCTACTTCAGTCCTGGTGGTTTTTGCATTATGTTTTGTGAGACTCTATTCGTGGAACAGTACTACTTTGTAGTGCATTATGGCATTAAGAGAGTAGATCCAAGTCTCAGAACGACACTAGACTTCTACTGTTGTTTCTGGTTCTCTAGATGTGGTGTGGCTTGTGCCTTTTTCCTCGCTGTGCTCTGTATTTTCCATGGTCTTCCTATGTAAGAATACACACCCTATAATTCTGAGGCAGTTTGGCCTGCTGCAACACCCCAAATCTTGTAGTGCACAAAAAGGAATGCACTGTATAAGTGGGGTCAAGAATTTATTGTTTGCCCACTTAATATTTTAATCATATGATAGTCCAAATTACCTAGTTAATACTAGAAAAGCCTCATTAACATTATAGCTAAAATAGTTATGCAGAGCATTCCCACTTCCTACTGCTTTTCTCTGGTGTTATGCTTACCTTTTCATTGTTCCTGCGGGTCCTGAGGTTGACGCTCAGTATTCCTTGAGCAGAAAGATGAGTCATCAGCATGTTGAGGTCTTTCGCAGGAGCAGTGTGATACTCATGCTGGAGATTTTTTCTTTGTCGGACTTGGGTTTCACTTGAGGCTATTTCACATGTTTCTTACCACAAGTCTGCTTTCTTTTCTTTGGTTGTCAGCTGAAGTTTAAAGTTTGTGCAAACCCCTTAGGTTGGTCAGACCTTTTCGATATGTGGTATTCCTAGAGCTAGAGGCAGTAGTCACTTGACCACCACAAAATTATTTGAAAGGAAGTTCAGGCCATACGATGCAGAGGATTTTAATCAGCACTGTTTCTCAGGATGAAGCATCACATGTGTTGCAAGTAATCAAAGCTGCAGGGCAGGGTATGTTGTTCCTTACTGTCATGGATGTCTCTGTGTGGCTGTTGAGAGCCACTTATGTGGTTGGTAATACTTGACTTTTGCGAAGCCAGCTTCTTCTGTCAAGAGAAGGTTAAGAGTCATCCAGATTTGCTTGCGAATATACATGCTTAGGAACTTCTTCTGATGCATGGATTCTGTTGCGGGTAAAACTTTATACTATAGGTGAGGTTCCAGGAACTGGACCGTGCTTTTGGCTATGGACCTCTGAAATGCTAGCATGGGTCTCAGTAAGCCAGTGTTACATGCCTTGTTTTATTAGCTCATTGCACCATAGAGCAGTAACTGCAATACTTCTTTAAAAATAAAGACATGGAAACTTAAGTACTTAAAAATCTATTCCTGGCTCACAAGATAATGGTCTGTGAATGTTGCAGAGGTTAGTACTCTCATTTTTGCAGATTTCTCTGGGAAATTGTGGGCTGGTATGCCTTAGTGTCACATGGATATTCAATGGTGATAAATACTCTGAGATTATTATGCTTTGGTTAAGTAAAAAAATAATGAGAAATTACTATGTCTTCTCTCTTGTCTGTCACTTATTCCAGTCTTTCATGCTGCCCTCTTATGATCTACATTTCATCCCAATTGATAGTTCCTTTTTAAAGTAATTTTCTGTTGCTATTAATTGTGGTCTATTACAGATAAAGCAAAGGAGAACACTTTAAAACTTTTTTCTAAAATGCTTTATTAGTCACTTCATCACAAGGATGCTTTTTAAAATGCTAATGCATGCTCTGGTAGAATTTAAGTAATTGCTGTAAACAGTGTTCACGTTAAAGTGCATTTGCTCCTTTTGGTGGTAGGGAGAAAGTGGAGATTAGTACAGACTTTTTAAGATTCCTGTTCATCATGATGCCTGTTGACATTACCAGATTCAGTCTTATAGCCAGAGGGACCTAAATCTGTGCTTTTGGGTTTTGCGTATTTTTTATATATAGTCACATGAGGCTCTACAGTCTAGTTTTTCTAGATCCCAAAACAAGACTTGAAGCCACTGTAACCCCTCTGGATCCTTAAACACATTTTGCCTTGGCTGGAATTTGCTTTAAGCTAGTTGTATCTTTCAGGAGTATTTTGCAGTCTAACATCACACTGAGGTTTGGACCTTGTGTTGTCATTGCCTCTCCTGCTGCTGTCCTGCGTATTGACAGGGTAGTAGGTTCACAGTTCCAAAACCTTTCTGAACTGGGATTTGGAGATGCCCTGTTAGAACTGGGAAGAGCTGTCTGTCTAAAGTACAATTTTAAACCTGAAATATATATTATGTGCCTGTCTAAATGGCCTTATCTGTAGCGAAGTAGTGAAGTATTCCTGTTTTCCAGTTGTGGGAGATAACACCTGTAGTTTATATGAAAGAATCAGAAAGTCTCATTCCTCTAAACAAATTATTCTGTTTCTTTATGCATTTTTAAAGTTTCTGGGATTTATTCATGAACCTTATTGCCCAGGAGAATGCATTAGTCACATTCTTCTCAATACTGTTACATAAGCCACCTGTCTGTGTATTCCATGTATGTCTTCTTATTGCATTAACTGGAAAAAACCCACTTCTTGAGTAAATAGGTAACTGTGAAAAGTACACTCATAATTTAGGGAAACATCCTAAAACGTTCACAATGTCCATGTATGCTTTAAAGCTTAGAAGGACATTGCATTTAGTGATATCAATAAGCAGAATCCTGAAATTTCCTTTCTGCCTTACCTGACTTTTTAGATAGTAGCTGTACTTGAAAATTTTTGATTTCTAGGATAAAAGGCTTCAGCTGAAAAGTGGTTCCCATTGTGTATTAAATGTCTCGTGTCTTAACTCACTTTGGGTTTTAACACTTGCACGTGGTTGAAAGTGTCCTTTAATACATCTTATATTCTTTATTTGTTGGAATCCCTGTCAACTGTTAATCAAAAATACAGCAAAAGGCATGGAAATAAGCACCATCAAGAACCAAATAATATTTTAGAGTTCAGCAGCTGGCAAAAGATGATAAAGGAGACATGAGTTTTATGTGGAATACCCTAACCAGCTGGGATGCTAGGAGCTGAAACAGTTCCTTTTGTGTTCTACCCTGATTAAAATTTAAAGAGAGAGCATAGTTAAATGTAAGCAGTTTACTTAGCAATTCGTAATTTAGACTCCTTTGATATGCATTAAGATCAAAGCAGTCTGACAACAAATGCTATCTGAAAGGAGACACTTTTAAGAGCTAAAAATACTGGTTTGTTTAGGGGGAAACAGTCTGGAAAATACAGCGTTGCACATGAGATCAAGTGCATGATGCAGGAAGGAAACATACTGGGTCATCTGTTTAACTTTTCAAATTCAGCTTTTGCAAACAAAAACTGAGTGAGACTGATCCTCTAGCTGAATAGCTAAGCCCTGTAACTAGAGGATCTAGTGAAGTCTTTGTTTTTTTGTGTTCTTGGGAAATATTCTGGGCTAAAAAAACACTTCACTTGAAAAACAATATTTTTTTCAAAATCCTGACATTTTATATATTCCTTTACAGCATTTTTTTAATATGTCAGTTTGCATCATACAGCATTGACCAGAGACAGTTGCACTGGCATAATCAAGGGGTGGGAATGTGTGTGGAGGCTGATTGGGAGGCAGCAATCTCTAGCAAGCTTTCCAGTCACAGAGAGTGCGTGTGGAGCTACTATGGTGGCAAACAGATTGAGATAGTATTTCTATCCACCTGATGTCCAGGAATTGCATGATTTTCCTCCAGACCTAAGTGATTTGCAGGAGAGGAACAGCAGGAGCCAAAGCTATGCTCTAAAAAGTGTATGTACTGTGATTCTCCTTTGGGACAGGAGACTTGTGGTTGCGTATGTTGAAGAGAGGTGCTAGGATTGCTGTGTTATATAAATGATTGCTAGAGCAGATGGTTTGCTGAAGACTTCCAGGCTGTCTTTCAACACATTGTCTCAAAATGTTAGAGTGCTACTGCTTTTAACATGCATGGATATGGATGCATGTATAAACTATATGAGTACCATTTCTAAAACAGTAATGGATAGCCAGGCATATTCTACCCATTTGTGACGGTGGTTAGCTCCATTTGTGCTGACTAATCCTGGGCTTAATTAAATTCCTGGCTTAAATATGTGCACTTCATCAATTATTGTATTGCAGAAATTATACTGGTGAAAGCTGTGTGGATATTTTTATAGTGATATCACAAGCCTCTTCCTGAATAGGGTAGCTGTGCTGGAGTGTGAACTACCTTTATGCCTAAATATGCTGTTGGGAGGAAAAACAAAAAAGGCAAAAAAAAAAAAAAAAAAGGCAAATGTGATTTGAAATTTGGTTGCACCTGTTCTCTTAAGTCTGTAAATCACAGGGATCAAGTTGGTTATTTTATTTGTTTGTCTGTGCTTACATGCTTTATAGTGTATCAGGGATGCTTTTTCAAAGGCAAAAAGTGAGGCTTTGAATTTGAGTAGTAACTCTTTCCTGTCTGCAGGTAAATTGAATTTAATCTGACTAGATTACTACATATTTTGTCTGGGGTCAGCAACCGTTTTAACCATGATGTTTCCCAGTTACAGTGAAGAAAACAGTGAGTAAAGAAAATTCTTAAGTTTATTTGGATGAGCTATCACACAGAGTCACAGAATGGTTGGGGTTCGAAGAGACCACTGGAGATCATCTAGGCCAAGCCTCTGCTAAAGGAGGTTCTCCTAGAGCAGGTTGCCCAGAATCACATCCAGGTGGGATTTGAATATCTCCAGAGAAGGAGGCTCCGCAGTTTCTCTGGGCAGCCTGTCCCAGCACTCTGTCGCTCTCAAGGTAGAGAAGTTCTTCCTCATATTCAGAAGGAACTTCTTCTGTTTCAGTTTGTGCCCATTTCCCCATGTCCTGTTGTTGAGCACCACTGAAAAGAGCCTGGCCCCATCTTGACACTCACCCTTAAGCTATTTGTAGACGCTGATAAGATCCCGAGTCAGTCTTCTTCAGCCTAACAGGCCCAACTTTCTCAGCCTTTCCTCATACAGGAGATGCTCCATCTCCTCATGATCTCTGTAGCCCTCTGCTGGCTCCTCTCCAGTAACTCCCTGTCTCTCTTGAACTGGGGAGCCCAGAACTGGACACAGCACTCCAGATGTGCCCTCACCAGGGCAGAGTAGAGGGAGAGGATCACCTCCCTTGGTCTGCTGCGCATGGTCTTCCTAATGCACCCCAGGATCCCATTGGACAACTTGTCTGTGAAGGCACACTGCTGACCCATGGACAACATGCTACAGGCCTCCAGCTAGATTCTGTGCTGTTGATCACCGCTCTAAGCTTTGCCATTCAGCCACTTCCCAGTCTGTGTCACTGTACCCTCATCTAGTCTACGCTGCCTGAGTTTATGTATCAGAATATTGTGGGAGACTGTGTCAAAAGCCTTGCTGAGGTCAAGGCAGACAACATCCACCACTGTCCCCTTGTCTACCCAGCCAGTTATTCCATCATAGAAGGCTATCAGGTTCGTCAGGCACGATTTCCCCTTAATAAATCCATGTTGACTGTTCCTGATTACCTTCTTTTTCTCCACGTGCTTTGAGACGACCTCCAGGATAAACTGTTCCTTCACCTTTCCAGGCATGGAGGTGAGACTGACCTGCCTGTAGTTTCCTGGGTCCTCTTCCTTGCCCTTTTTGAAGACTGGGGTGACACTTGTTTTTCTTCTGTCCTCAGGCATCTCTTCTGTTCTCCATGACCATTAAAAGATGGAGACTGGCTTGGCAATAACATCTGCCAGCTCCCACAGCACTTCGAGGTGCATCCCATTGGGGCCCGTGGATTTCTGGGTGTCAGGTTTGCTGAAGTGATCTCTAACCTGATGCTCCTCGAACAGGGGAAAGTCTTCTTTTCTCCAGACTCTCTCTTACCTCCAGGGTCTGAGAAACCAGAGGACTGGCCTTAGCAGTGAAGGCTGAAGCCAAGAAGACATTCAGTAACTCCATTTTCTCCATGTCCTTTGTCATCAGGGCACCCACCTCATTCAGCAGCAGGTCCACATTTTCCCTAGTCATTCTTTTCCTGCTGATATACTTGAAGAAGCCCTTCTTGTTGACCTTGACATCCCTCATCAGATTTAATTCCAAACAGACTTTAGCCTTCCTCATTGCCTCACTGCATGTTCTGACCATACCCCTATATTCCTCCCAAGTGGCCTGTCCCTTTTTCTACATCCTGTAAGTTTCTTTCTTCTGTTTGAGGTTTGCCAGAAGCTCCTTGTTCATCCATGCAGGCCTCCGGCCTGCTTTACTTGATTTCCTACTCATGGGGATGCACATAGATTGAGCTTGGAGGAAGTGATGCTTGAATATTAGCCAGCTCTCTTGGACCCCCTACCTGCTAGAGTCCTCACCCATGGGATTCTTCCAAGTAGGTTGTTGAAGAGGCCAAAGTTAGCTCTCCTGAAGTCCAGGGTTGCAATCCTACTTGTTGCTCTGCTTCCTCCATGCAGGGTCCTGAACTCCACCATCTCATGGTCACAGCAGCCAAGGCTGCCCCCAACACCTTCACATCCCCAACCAGCTCTTCTTTGTGAAGACAAGGTCTAAGAGCACACCTCACCTCACTGGCTCCTCCACCATCTGTGTCAAAAAGTTATCATCGATGCTCTGCAGGAATTCATTGGAAAGAGCATTACCAATACTTTTTATTTCCTGCTGTCCTGAGAAAGAGCAAAGGCAGACAAAAAGCTCTCAGGAGCTGTAGATAAGATGTTGTCTTCACAGGGATTCTGAATCTAGCCGTGGTTGCATAACCATGACTTTTCTGGTATTTGTAGTTTATTACAGACATAAGACATATGATGTGACTGTGTTAACGATCAGCTTGGTATGCGCTGTCATTAAAAGCTGTCAATTTTGCTAAACGTGGTGTTAAGTAACTCTGTATTTACAGACAGGTTGTTAGTGGTCACTGTTCTTGGACTTTTATTGTTCCCTGAAGTATAATCCTTTGTGCAAAGTAGCAATAAGAAAATAGTGTTGGGTGTGTCACTTCATAATATAACACTGTGCTCTTTACTTGCATTTTGATGGTTAGGATATGGACCAAGCAGTTTGTCCTGTGTGATGGCTATCCTTTTAAAACACCTGTCTTTAGGTTACAAGGGAGTAAGTCACTCCTTAAATAGCAGATGATTCTTTATTTCTTCAAGTTATATGGAATCTATAAATGAGAAAAAGTAAATTCTCGAGTGAACTCAGTTGTCAAGGCGAGCAGCTCTGGTGTCAGCACAATCAGCAGCAGAGCACTCCAGTGTGGTGCACAGGGTGTTACCCAAACCAGAGGAAGCTCAGGGGAGCTAAGAGTGCTACCAAGAGCCCACAGCTCACACCACAACAGCTGAGGAGAGCTGGGCTGGGCCAGGAGCATGGTGGCCAAGCCCACACCACGTGTAAATGAAGCCCTTGGGGAACGTGAGTTACCAGGGAGCGCAAACAGGGACTGGCACAACAGTTTGTATGGAAGGGTGCACAGGAAGGGTGCTGAAGCTCTGCCAGCTGCACCAGAGAGCAATGGTATCCGCCTGGTAGGAAGCCACGACCTCTCTAAGCTCTGCACCCACCCCGAATGACACAGCTTCCCAGACAGGGCTCTGATGGGAGTGCCACCCTGCTGCTGGGTTGCAGGCTGTGCCCTGCTCTTACTTCAGTACCAGATGGCAGCCATGAGCACAGCTGTGGGAGTGCGCCTAGGTACTGTTTAGGGGCCTGGTTGACAGAGTCCCTTGGGAGGCAGTCCTGAAGGGCCAGGGGGTCCAGGAAGGCTGGCATTCTTCAAAAAGTGAATCTTAAAGGCACAGGAGTTGGCTGTCCCCATGTGCTGAAAGATGAGCTGGAGAGAAGACAACCAGCCTGGCTGAACAGAGAGCTTTGGCTGGAACGCAGGGGGGAAAAAAAAGTGTTTATGACCTTTGGAAGGAGGGGCAGGCAATGCAGGAGCACTACAAGGATATTGTGAGGTTACGCAGGGGGAAAATTAGCAGGGCCAAAGCCCAACTAGAACTTAATCTGGCTACTGCAGTAAAAGACAATAAAAATGTTTCTGTAAATACATCAAAAACAAAAGGTGGGCTAAGGCTAAGCTCCGTACTTTATTGGATGCAAGGGGGAAACACAGTGACAGAGGCTGAGGAAAAGGCTGAAGGCACTTAACGCCTCCTTTGCCTCAGTGTTTAATAGTAAGACCAGTAAGCCCAGTCTTATGAGGAGTGGCTGAGGGAACTGAGGTTGTGTAGTCTGGAGAAAAGGAGGCTGAGGGGAGACCTTATCGCTCTCTACATCTACTGAAAGCTTTTTCCCAGATAAGAAGTGATAGGACAAGAGGAAATGGCCTCAAGTTGCGCCAGGGGAGGTTTAGGTTGGATATTAGGCAAAATTTCTTCACTGAAAGGATGGTCAAGCATTGGAACAGGCTGCCCAGGGAGGTGGTGTCACCATCCTTGGAGGTATTTAAAAGCTGTGTAGATGTGGCACTTAAGGACATGGTTTAGTGGTGGACTTGGCAGTGTTAGGTTTACAGTTGGACCTGATGATTTTAAAGGTCTTTTCCAGCCTACATGATTCTATGAAATATCTTATTTGATATGCCACTGAGAACTCTTTTGGGTTCTTTATCAAGGAAGATCACATTTAAGATACTACAAGTTTTTTTTATCATACCCTTAGTATATGGTGGAGCTACAAAAAAGCACTGGTTACTTTGTCACTGTTAGGAGTTTCAGAATTAACAGATGAAAAGCCTGTTAAAGTCATGATTGCTGCATTTCTGGGAATAAAAATTAAAATATCTGCTTAAAACCTCCAAAACTTTGGAGTTTGTATGTGTCAATCACAGTTAAAATGCATGGAAGTTTTAAAAACAGATTTTTTCAATTGTTTAAGAAGCCTCAGGTAACACAAGGCAGCTTTATACTTTAGTAATTTTATCAAATCTAGCATGGTAATGCTAGATGTATATTAGACATTGATCCTTGGTTTAAGTAATAATATGTAAAATAGCTGCTGTTCTTACTGTGTCTTAATATTAATTAATAATACAATACAATACTTCACAAATAAAATGCTTACCAGTACAAAGCAGAGGCCATTGAGAAGTGTGTTTTCATTTAACCTTATGGGACGTGGTCTTTGGGATTATTAGCAAGAATTAAGCACAGTGTAAACAAATCATTGGAGCTATCGCTGTCCTCATGAAGTTCTCAAAAATACTACTACTGGTGAATTGTATACAATTTAGCTAGAATAATTTGTTATCTTCTGGCCAGTTTCTGATACTGTATATCAGAGTAGTATTAAATTTAAAAAAGCCTGCATATTTGATATAAAAGGTGCGCTTAACCTTACAGTTTCACATCTGGTAGAAGGACTGGGAAGCACTAGTGGAAATATGAAGTATGGTTCCTCACCTCTAAAACAAAAGCTCTCAGTATGAATTTTGTGTAAGTGCTGGCTTTCTTAAAATAGTGAGCTCTGCAGACGTGCAACTTTTGGACTGGGATTTATTTTTGGGTGGCTCGCGTCAGCAAACCTTGTATGGAATAAATAAACCGAAGTCTGTTAATGACTTCATATGGCTCATATTTTCTAGTCCTTGGATTGTTCTTTGGAGTCTCTCTAGATCTCCTACAGCTTCCTTAATAGATGGTTCTCTGAACAATGTATCTATAGGCACAGCCCTTAGTTTTTTTCAGGAAGAAATATGTGTCCATATGTATAGAGCAGAATGTATAGGACAGCATAGGTAATTGTGTGGCAGATGCGTAGCGGGTCTAGTATATTCTGAATACATTAGACCTGTTACATATGCAGTATAAAAATCAGTCTTTGCTGATCTTCTGCAGAAGTTGCTGGACCTCTGTAAAATCTGGGCCAGAGAAATGGTAGGGCAATGTATCTCATATGAAAGCGACCTAAAACATTTTCCTAAAACAGTAAGGCTGGTGGATTGTTTTTAAGTTTGTGGAAGATACCAGGTTGGTACGCAAACTTTTAACAGGAGCTGATCAGATCTTGAAGTTATTCCAGAAACATTAAAAATTGCCTGGGATTAAGTAAAGACAGATATAAATTACTATTTTAAAGAGGGAGAAGCAGAACATGGAAATGCCTGGAAACTTTCCGAGCAGACCTGTGTTAGAAGAGGATCAGACAATTTCAAAATGCCGAGGCAACAGTGCTGTGAAATATAGGGAAAGGGACACTTTTTATTTTGAGATGATTGGCAGGGAGCTGTCAGGGTGACAAAAGGCAATTAATTATTCTGCTCGCAGTGCTAGGCAGGTCTCATGGAAAACTAAGTCTGGGGTGCTGTATTTATAAGAGAATGTAGCAAAATAAGAGTGTTTAGAGGAAAGCAAGAAGAATGCGTATAAGTATAGATAATGTCTCCTTTGAGGAAACTTTGAAGAATTGTATTCAGTGTATTAAAAAGAGGACAAAAGTGTCAGGAGACATAGTAAGTCTTCAAATGTGTCAACAGAGGCTGCATAAGTGACAGTGATACATTGGTCTTTACATCAGCTTGGAAGAAAAGGATAAGAATAATCTTAGTTCATGATAGAGTGTTCTTAGGTTGAACACTAGAAAAAGAATAATGTCAGATGGCAAAACACTGTAGAAACACCTAGAAAAGTTTTGGTATCTTCATATGCATTTTGAAGTTGATGATACATATCTAGGTAGCAGGTGATGCACAACTGTGCAAGGAGAAAAGGGAGAGCAGCACCTTTATTAATTTCTTTGGGTGGCAGAATCAATGCTCCATAGATGGCTGTTCAGCAGAAGAGTGCAAAGAAGCAGAGCTGAGCCAGTGAAAGGAGTGCACTCTGTTGTGAAACTTTCTTCCTCTGTTGCAGGAACAAATCAAACATTCACAAATACACCTTCCTCCTGTTCCTCTTGAAGAGCTGTGGGCAGCTTCTTGTGCGGGGGATACACCTGGGACTCAAAGGCTTTCTTTGTTAAGCCTCACTACTAAAGTTTTAGGTAAGCTAGAAATCTAGAGGAGTGATTAAAAAAGGGTGGGTGGGGTAGACATAGCAAAGGAGTGGAGAGAGCTGAAGATACCTAAGTCAGGTGTTGGCATTCTGTTATTGAGACTTTATAGGTTTGCTTTTAGCCTTAGTGAATTTAAATGACAGGTTAAACATTTCCATAATGTCTAAAACACTGAAGAGGCCCATACTGTTAAATTTATAAACTTAGGTGAATTTTCATGCGTTGCCTAAAACTGGAAAAACATGCCTATGACAAAACATTTTCTGTCAGATACTGTGCTGGCTCTTTTCTCCTTGCCCTGAAAAGTTTGCCACATATGTATGTGAAGCACAGCAGCACTCAAAATGCGTTTCTGCTTCCTGTCCATTCTCAGCTAAGTCCAGCTACATCCCAGCCATAATTTTTAACTGCTGCTTCTTACTGTGGCTGATCTCTTGTTTGATTGGAAAAAAAAAAAGAAGTTGAAAATCATGGCACTTCTTACATTTCAAACAGTCTGAAGTCTTAAGATTTGGTAATTTATTTTGGTTATGCTGAGGTTAAGTGTTCTTGACACTGTGTTTTTTTCAAAGCAATGAGAAGTTGCTGGCAGAGGATTTTTCATTTACATATATATTATGAGACAAGGGAGTTCAAGAAAAAATGAAAATACCTCAAGAGCCATTACTGTATCACTGTTTTTACAGTTGGCAGATTATAAAGCTTTGATAGTGTTTTACTGTGATTCAGCAATTTTCCTCTTTTCAGCCTCAAAAGTGTTTTTGATTTAAGTCATTACAAAGAATGCATTTTATATTAAAATGGTGCTTAGTACTGTTTTGAAAATCTTCATTGTAGTATGCTCATTGTTCTAGGAGCTGGATCTGTTGACATTCCTGAACAAGGTTAGAAGGAGTATTTTGTACTGGTTTTGCTTTAGTTTTGTAGTAGTGGGGGCAGAGGGTAGACAAGATTGATTCTAAATTACTGTAGTTTTGTCATGAAAAGACTAGTTGTCTTGGTAGCTTTGAAATGGCATTCTTTGTTTATTGAACGTTAAGGTTTGCTATGGTGAGATGTGAATGTATGGACCTAAAGACCTAGCTTCTTTTAGGAAGGAGATCACTGGGGAAAAGCAAGAGGCAGTTAACAGATTCCTATTTAGTGTCATGCTGTTTAGGCAGAGTTATTCCAAAATTGGTAGAAAGCTGGACAAGTATTTAGTCTTTTCTAAAAACGTATCACTGAAATCCTTCCAGGACTGTATGGGGGCTGTAAAGGTTAGAGTATACTAATCCTTTCTTTGGGAAGGAAGAAATTGTATTTGCAGGAAAGCAAGATGCTCTCTTGTTAAAAACAGTTCTTTTAGTGAAGTAGGAAGTGAAGAGAAAACTTTTCTGGAGAAACTGGGAAGCTTTTTCTAGTGTCTCTGCAGTTTATGGAGAGAGATTTATGTAGCAGTTTTCTTCCTTTAGACTGCTAGCTGACTGTTCAGAATAGGTGGATGTTTCTTCATGTTTTTCATTTGTTGTAAGAATTAGCTGTTTCTTAAGTTTTATGGATCAAGATCCACCTTTGTATTAGGGGGAATCCTAGAATTGTTCTGTATGCTGTCAGCAAGGTATGTAACAATGGATTCGGCGAACAGACACCCCATAGCATTGTGAGGTGATTTATCTTTTTAAAATGTTCTTGCTAAAGTTCAAGTTATTACTGTCTTTGTTACACTAAACTTGGTATGATCTCTTAAGATGAGTATAAGAAAATGGTCGAACAATATGCATTTGCTCTCTGAACTTTAAAAGAAAGCCAGACAACTGCATTAATGAAAGTCACTCATTAAGCAGGTGGAACCAGAGATGGCTGAAAAGTAGGATTTCCAATTTGTGCCAAAAACATCCTGCAAAGCAGAAGTTTTGATATTCAGGTTCTTCAGCTTACTCTACTGTAATGCTGTTTTATTACCTGTTTGTTCTTAAGAGAGTTTGCAAAATATTTCTCTGCTAGGCAGCGGTCTTGCTCACAACTTGTTACTTGCTGGTGAAACACGTGCAGTGAAATCTGTAGTTGAGTATGTCTTTTGTTTTTCACTCTTTTAGATTCTAGGCTTTGAAAAGAGCATTTTAAAGCTACTACTGCAGTCTTGGCAAATAATCCATATCAAATTTGTCTGTCTTTATTGGCTTCTTGAGATGCACAGCAGTAGCGCAGCTGCTTTCATCTGAAAGCTGCAGGAACCCAAACCACTTTTCTCTCCTCAGATATTTGAATATAATGTATGTTCCTCATTCAAAATACACCAAGCATCCCTAACTTTGGATGTTTATATTTGCATATGTAAGAGTAAGAAAACCCCAAAACCTACAGCCTCTCTCCCTGTTATTAAAGCTTCTCTAGGTCCATAATGTCAGCATATTAAAATCTCTAAACTTCCACTTCTCCAAAATTAACATTTTACCTACTCAGTTTATTCTTGCTGCAAAAACATTGTGGATGTAAAGGACTGGCTTAAGAAGCTTCAGCTCTTTCTTTCCAGAGTTGGTGTGCAATGAAAATTACCAGACTCTATGCAGTCTTCATTACTGCTATCCAGTAGTGGTGGATATCAGTTTAGTTTTGCTACCCTGCTGCTTGGGAAAGATTGGCAGCAGGGCAGACAACTTGTCCCTCCTTTTACTTTGTACTGTCATGCTCTTTTCTTCCTCTCCTATAAATATACAGACATACTTAGCTGAAAAGTAAGAATACATGATGGAAAATTGCTTGTTGACCTCATGGTTGCCCAGCTCAGTTGATGCCACAATTGACCAGTGTTTTGCGTATATGATAAAGGAAACAGATGTTTTAGTCTCTTAGAGTTGATTATGAATGGGTACTTGTAATTATTAAGGTAATAGATGTCTTTCACCAGGAGTCTAACATCTTTACAAGTTGCTGCAGATTCAGCTGCCTTGCCATTACTTTGTGTATAAAGAATGATATGTTTGTGGGTTCGCTATGCTAGTATATATTCACTGTTTTCCTTAGAAGCATTGCTAGCAAGTAGTAATTATGATGCAGAATATGCAAGTAAATAACGGGGTAATTTTTATGATAATATATGGTAAACAAATTCAAATAAATTATAAACAGCTTTTAAGATGTCTCTGTTTTTTTGAGTGAAATGGGAACTGTCACTTACTTTTAACATCATTCTCAGACAGGATTATGCAGGCCAAAATGTAAAGCCTTGAAATTTTGTAAGTAAATGCCAGGGACCAAAACAACAGGATATGTACTGCTTGTTTCAGATGGAGTTTTAAATTATCAGACTGTGTCAAATAACAGCATACTAGAAAAACAGCTTTATAGAGTGGTGCTTATGAAGTAGAATTCTGTTTTACCAGTACCTACACTTTATGAAAGGTTAAAATGCTTGTGAGAAACCTGCCGGTAATAATCTTAGTTTGTTGGATTCAATAATACTCTTGCTGCACTTTTCTGATGTTCTACACGTCTGATTATCTTTCTTACTTTTCCTTCCAATTAGATAAATGAAGTCATACAAAAGCAAGCAATTCTAAAAATGAGCAATGTGTATTCACTGTAGGCTTAGCTAGTATATACACCAAGTATGCTTTCCTATGCTTGCTGTTGCTAATAAGGAAATTTGATGCTGAAAGACAATCTTTTTGGGCAAGCATTATACAGAAAATGGGACTTGGGAGGGAAAATCTGAAAACTATAACTATACACAGTTTCCTGTTTGTTGTGCCTGGTTGATGATAACACATTGTCCTCCATTGTTCCTGTGTTTGTCAATCTTCCTGTGATTATCCTAAAAAAAAAAAAAAAAAAAAAAAAGGCACTGTCAGGAATATGGACAGTACAGTTACATATCAAGAGATTTTGAAATTGGGTTCTGTGCATAAAACTCAGCACAGCATAAGGCATAGAAATGACTCTTAAGTGGGCTGTCCAGGCTAGCTGACCGACATAATAGTTTCTTATTGCATGCTAGAGAACCTGTAAAATATCTGTGACTTAGATGACAAGATACAGCTTGACACATGAGTTTATGTTGAGGAGAGCAGAAACTGGGTAGGAAATGACTACTGACTGCTTCTGAGTAACAGTTATTGGAGAAAGCTTAATAATCTCTTCAAATTACAGTAATACTATTGAATGGTACTCAGAGTCATGCTGTTGGGCTCGTGAGTTTTGTTTCTTCGCTGTATAAAGACTTGAAGTATACGTCTGTCAGTCACATCTCTTTTTAGACTCAATCCTGTTAGCTACAGTAAACCTGGATGCTTGTTAAGGGCTCTAAAGTACATATGTTTCCCTTACTAATGACCTGCCTGGTTTTGCTGCTGTTTGTTGGGCTCAGTACAGCATGGCTCCAGCTGCAGCCATGCAAGGTTCAATGCATTTTATATAGATTCAGAAAGGACTTGAGAGGAACAAAACTATTCTTAGTAATGGCTTTTTAAAGGTTATGCCTTACTACATAAAATTAATGTAGCCAAGATCTGACTACACTGACACCTGCTGAAGCAGGTGTAGACATCAGTTTTTGAATTTCCACTAGGGAGAATTGTTATAATAATCTGTAGGTCAACTAACAACGGTCCAAGAGAAGGAAGAGTGAAATGTATTCCTCACCATGTCTGGTTTTTGTGGCTCTACCAATTTTGAGCCAGCTGCTGTAGAGCAATTACTACATAAGTTTCAGTGTGAAGTTGGAAAACTTTCCAAAAAAACCCCCAAAAACCCCCGAAGAGCATTTTTGCAAGGAGGAATTAAGCCTGCATTTGATGTGTTAGAGTTTTTAAATTAGGCTCATATGCTCCAGGGTACAAGCTTGTTTTGCGTGATGTTCTGCTATTGGAGCATGGCATGCCTGGGCATTAAGCCCTGGCATGAAAGGCACTAGAGTAGTTTGGAAATTAAGAGAACCAAATGGTGACACAGTGGATGTTCATTTATGCATAGTCTTGCTTAAATGACTCCTCTGAAGAGGCTGAAGCAACGTAACAGAAACAGCATTAAAGGAGAGCAGTTAACCTCCCCAAAAATGGAAACAGTAAATACAATGGCAGGTATCGAAAGAAACTTTCTTCTTTGCTATTCAGATTGTCTGGTTTTGGGAAACAGGTGAATTTCTTATGTTGGCTTAAGAGTTTCAGATAAAAATTCATAAGTTACTTGAAAAATACAGTGTAAGTGGTGCAGACTGGTCTGCCAGCATGCCTCAGCTCTGAGGACAACAGTTCTCAGGCTCATTTGTCCCTAGGTGTCTGCTGGGATTTCGTGCTTTCTTTTCAGGACATATAATTCTTGGCATGTTTCTCCTTCTTGACTTCTGTTACTGGTTTAAACCAGATGGGCCACAGGTAATTAGTTTGGCTTCATGAAAACTGTGTAGGCTACTCCATGACAAGAGCAGATCCCATGTTTCTCCCTGTTTGGAGAGCAAGTACTGCAAAGGCAACAGCTGGGATGGGATATGTATATTAAGGAAGAGTGCCAGCCCTCAATGTTCTGCAAAAATTTCATTTGGTACGTAAATACCATTTTGTTTCCTGATGAAAATACAGCAAGTTTTTACTTGTCAGTCTGTTATCATTTACAGTCCCCTAGTGATATGAAGCACTCATATTGTGTGAAGTAACCACTCCCAGCTCTTCTGTATTGTGAATCTGTAGCACACTGTTACAATTTTCATGTTTGTCAAACTGGCTAGGTTTTGTTGTTGTTTTTTAAATGTTTATCCTAATCTAATCTGAGAATTTGGTAAAGAGATCTTTGCCAATAAGAAAACTTGAACATAGTAATGCTAATAAAACCAGTCAGATTTGTGTTTTTAGGATGCACTTGGTAGAGATTGATTTATTTTAAATTTTGATCTCTTCTGTGGACAACTGACAGATAACCCTTACGCTTTTTGAAGGCATCTGAATTTTACCATTCCTATAATGAAATTAGTGCAGCAGCCAAAGACAGTGCACAAGTAGGGTTGCAGTTTTTTATTTCTGAATTTAACCTATTGTTCTGAATAGTAGAAATAGTATTAGAAGGTGCATTATCCTAAGGCAAAATAAACTACGTGCCTTTTGATAAAGTTTATCTAATGAGCTCTTAAAATCTACCAGTGAATGTTATTAGAGTGCTCCCAGACTACCTGCACCATTAGAAGGCTCTCCCTAATGTCTAGCCCAGGCTTGCTAAAGTAATTATCTTGGGATATTCAGGCTATTCCAACTCATTATAAATGAACCGCTAAATTGTCATGTTTCCATTAAATTCCCCTTTTGCACATTCTTTCTTAATTTTTATCTGCTGGGATGATGTTTTTCTGACTTATTAACAATAAGGTGTAGTCTTTCACACTACATGAGCAAAATGTGATTTGGAGATGTTAAGAAGGTGTGGGTTAGTTGGACGGGGAAGGAATCTCCTGCTTTTGTCTCTGCATTCATCTGTGCCAACACATTTAGTGTGTGAAACTGAGAGAGTGTTCTAAGAGTAGAACCAGATGAAGAGCCACAACTGGAACAGTGTATGTGAGCAGTGGCGATTACGCTGGTTTTATGGAGTTACCTTTCAGTTTGATTTTTATTTCTATTTTAAGAGGAATGGGACTTTGATATAGATTGTAAAAAAAAAAAAAAAAAAAAAAAATTTAAAAATTATACTAACATGGAATTTGTGTTACTTGTTTATGCTGCAATGGATTGACCTCTGCACTATGGTTCAACAGACTAACATTACATTTTTGGGTTTGCAATATACAGCCCCTGATTTGTCATATTTATTTGGCTTTGTAGGCCGCAAAATCTGATACTATGTTTAAGCTCTGATTTGACTGAGATGTGGGTCAATTACATTGCATGTAATTCTTCAAAGCTTGCATCTTTTTGTCCTTAGAAAAGAAATAGAGGAAAAAAAATCCTGTATTACAGATGCTTGTGAATGTATTTGAATACTAAGCATGCGTATTTTCTGAAATGCTTAATAAGTAACATGCATCTCTGTAAAAGCCTTGATACATTGTCTGCAAGGATGTGCTCACTGAGGGAGAGAGGTCAGAGGTGGAGATCATGCTGTGCTTTTTAAAATCTCCAATCAACTGCATGGAATTCAGCCCCCTCTGTGTATTAAATCTATTTTCATCTGTCTGAGAATCTCTCTTTTTTCGACTGATCATTCAGTATGGTCGTGTTCTTTTTTTGACAGCAAGGATTAGATCTGTAATTATTGTTCATGGCTTTGAACAGTGGTATCGTGTCAAGGTCCTGTTGTTAACTTGCCTGCTTCATCCCATACTATTGCAGACAGACCTTAATTCTATTTTTAGCACAATTTCTGAGGTAACAAGGTGTCTGTAAGCTTTATCGCGTCTGTTCTTCATCTTTCTGGAAAAGCTTTTTTAGCGTTTGACCAGTTTCAAATAAAATTGACATAGACATGGAATTTTAATGGTCAGGTCCCTGCCACTTCATGAAAATAGAGAGCTGGACAGACAGAGATGACTCATCTTTTTTCCCAAGACCCAGCAGTGAAAGGGCATTGTAAATAGAACACCAATAAGACACCAGAGAATCTGGTTGCAAAACATCCATGGAAACCAGGATCCATGTTTAACTGTGTTCTAAACACTTGAGAGTGGAGATATACTTCAGTGAGCTGTCATCCTTACAGAGTTTTGGAGAACCTAAAAAGAGGTGGGGTAGTTGCAAAGCTGCCGAGAGGATTTTTCCTGAAAAGAAAGTTGTTTCAGATTTAACTTGTTTATACATTTGACCACTTCATTATCAATGCCTATAATTGTGTGATGCACAGGCTGGAGATTTTAGCTTTTTCTCCTGTTTGCTAAAAAACAGACTGGGTGCAAGAAGAAACAGTGAATTTTTATTCAGTGATTGTGCATTAACTGAATTCAATGGTCTGTGTTCATAAAATGCAGTAGCATTATACTTTAATGCTCATAACTGCAAGGAGCTATGAAAACCAATAATACCTGATGGTGAAGAAAGATGGGAGAAGGGAAGATTTGCAAACAGTTGCTTTACGGAAAAAACCAGAGAATTACACACAACAAGAAAATTAAGTCATTACCAAGAAGATGACTTCTGGGATAGATACATACAGGAAACAGAAAATCAATCAGTTTTCCGTTATGAAGGACTACTCAAAGACAGGAGGATACAGAAAACTTCTCTTTTGTAAGGCAGGGAGAAGATGAAAGGCAGTTTGAACTCACAGGGAATAACAGTTAGTTACAAGAATATTTTTTTTTCTTACTTTATTTTGAGAGTAATCATAGTGAGACAAAAAGAAATTGAGAATGTAGATTCATTTGAAAGTAAATGAAAGTGGCTTGCATGGTTGAAGTATTTTTCCCAGTCTTTCAATATGAAAGACTACAACGTCAAAACCTCATAGAAATACTTATCAGTAAAGCGCTAATGGGTGGTTTTGATACGTATGACCATATGCTATTTGGAAGATTCAGGTAATAGGCGTTCTAGGCTGTGAAACAAACTCCCCTGCAGTTATTTCAGATGTGAAAGGACAGAATGGTAGAAAGGGACTCTGAAATTCTAAGCTGTGTATACAGAAATACCAAGAACAGGTGACTTCTTCTAACTCAGTTGTCCCTATAATAGTTTCTTTATATACATATAGAAGTGTGCCATTGGGAAATACTGACAAATTGTCAGGAATATGTGCAAATAAGACCTGTGCTCTCAGGGGAATAGCTATTCCTCTTTTACTGTGTTGTCTAGCAGAAATTTGGGTCAGGAGTCTACAAATGGAAACAGTGAGTCTCTGAACAAAGTAAAGGAGCGTCTTAGTCAAGTCAAAAGTGCCATAGCTAAGAATGGGAAGAAATTAGGACTGGGTCATGTAAACAAGGCTTCAGTAGGAAAGTCAGGATTTTATCCAAGAAAATGTATCTCTTCAAAGCGTGTGGTAGAAGCTACATCATCTCTCAAGAAAATGGGCTGGTCTAAAGCAAAAGTGTTGATGTGTCTCAGGGACAGCTGTTCTCTGTACAAGAAAAGGACTGTGACACTTACTAGAAATATTTCTGTGTCTTAAACATTATGTTCAAAGTGTATAGAGTGCTTTTTCTCAGTAACTCAGTGGTTCCCTACAAAGGGACAGGAAAGATAGAACGTTTTCTGTTGGAAGGGACCTACAACAATCATCTAGTCCGGCTGTCTGATCACTTCAGGGCTGACCAAAAGTTAAAGTATATTGTTAAGGGTGTTGTTGAAATGCCTCTTAAACATTGACAGGCGTGGGGCATCAACCACCTCTCTAGGAAGCCTGTTCCAGGGTTTAACCACCCTCTCGGTAAGGAAATGTTTCCTAATGTCCAGTCTAAACCTCCCCTGCCATGGCTTTGAACCATTGCTATCACTGGATCCCAGGGAGAAGAGCCCAGTGCCCCACTGTCCACCGCCCCTCCTCAGGAAGCCGGAGGGAGCAATGAAGTAGCCCCTCAGCCTCCTTTTCTCCAGACTAGACAAACACCAAGTCCTTAGCCGCTCTCATAGGACATTCCTTCCAGCCCTTTGACCAGCTTTGTTGCCCTCCTCTGGATGCATTCAGGGACCTTAAGTCGCGGGGCCCAGAACTGCACGCTGTACTCAGGGTGAGGCCGCACCAACGCTGAATGCAGCAGGACAGCCACCTCTTTTGGCCGGCTGGTTCTGCTGTGTTTGATGCACTGCGGGTTACAGTTTGCCCTCCTGGCTGCCAGAGCAGACTGCTGGCTCATAGTGAGCCTGCTGTCAACTAGCACAAGCACCTGGGATACACATCATGATGGGCATTATATCCAGACTGCAGCTGAAACGCATGATTTGTGGTATATGTAGAGTCAGAGGTGTGCTTTACTGCAGTTACTGCCATAAATTTCATCTGTGGTGAATTTCTCTTCATGGAGCAACTTTTACAGTCCATATAGATGCAAATTTTGCTGAGGTTAGATGGCCATTTCCAAACCTGAACAGTTGGGGGTTTTGCTAGTATTTAATAAGTTTCAGAGTTAACTATACTGAACACTGATGTAAGAATCATGTAGGAATGCTAGTACATTTGAGCAGGATGTTAAGGAAACTGAATGACATTTGCTTAAGGTATTGAGTTAGAAACATACAAATGCAAATATCATATGAAGTGTCTGGCTCTTAGAACAGTAATAAAAAGCATTTAGTGTAAGCTAACATAAAAAGACTACCATTTTCTGCTTAAATTTGTTTCTTGAATCCAAATTGTTATGTATTTATAGTGCATGTTGCATAATTTCAGTGTATTTTTAGGCCAGTAGGAGCAGGTTTCTTTAAACAGCTTTCTCTTATATTGAAATGTTCAATTTCACTCTTTTAATGAGTACATTTGTTAGACATGAAATGAGATGTGATTTTTGAACTGTGTCCTATGGTGAACTCAAAGATAAAGTAAATGAAGCAGTTCAGAGTTCAGGGTTAATTCCATGCAAAGAGATTTTTCAGATATATTAAATCATTTGCTTTTCCGATTATTCACATTCATACACCTGACTTCTGCTTGTTCACATTTGTGATGTTGATAGTGAACAGATAAAAATCACCAAGGGTTTAGTCATTTGACAATTCAATAACAAGCTGTATTTAGTGTGTATATTGTACAGTGCTGATAAATGATTACGAAGTTTCTGCCACTTCACTGAATATTTTGGAAATGGTGTTCAAGGCTTAGAATAATGGCAGGCTTTTGACTTAGACTTGGGAACTTTTATTCTCCTGGACTTTGTGTATTCTGTGCAAAGCCTCCTGATTTTCTCTGTGCTGGTTTTCTCAATGATGTAATCAGTAGAACGTATCTGCCCTTCAGTTACGTTTACGATTAAATATCAGAATGATTGGAAAACCTCAAATGAGATGCATAATAACTGTTGAAAAATACTTAGTTTTTATCTTTGAGTGCCAATTTTCTTGACTCAACAATTCTCAAGGCATGAATCAAATAGTCTTTGGTTTTTGCTCCAGTGGACAGTTTCCTGAAGTGCTTGTCTAGAGCAGAATTGACTGGTGGTGCTGATAGAGCTGATGAGTGGTGCTTGCTTTCTGTGAAGAGTTGTGGTGTTTTAACACTATCCATGAATGGACAAAGTGTATTCATTGCTGCTGGGTTTGTTCCAAGTTGGAAATTTATGACCTTACTCCTCAGATGGCGTTCCATTGTAGCAGAAGTAGTTCAATTATAAGCTTGCTTTGGAGAAAATGATGACGATACTCATTTTAACCAAGGGGGTTTTTGTTGTGTTGATGGGTGGTTTTTTTTCATATTACTTGACAGTATATATGAAAAATGGATGTATGGGGCAAGTTACATATACAGATTTCATTAAAGTACTACCCAGCTTAATCTATAAAGCGATCCAACTTGCCCTAATATCTAATACACATTATAATTACCTTTTATGCTTTCCCTGCATGAGTAATCACAATCAATTTACTGAAAATGTGTTTTGCTGGAGTTTGCATTGGGGAATTGCTTTGCCTACAGACATCTGAGTTGCCATGACGTTATTTCAAAGATGTCTTTAATTTTCTTTTTTCTTGTAGGACAGCTGTAGTTTGCAATTGCAGTAAATGACAAGCAGATAACTATCCAAAAAACTGAGGTCCACCAATACATTCCAGAGGTGAAGATTGTTGTAATTTGTTAAAATCCTGGAAGGAGAGGGATGGAATTTCTCCCTATTATGACAAGTAGATCACTGGTTCTAAAAACTTGAGACTTCCAGGACATCACTATGCTTTATATGCTGGATTATGTAGCTGTAATCTGTATGTTTGGTCAGGTTCATTGAACTGACTTGCAAATATCATTCATGCTTTGCTCCCTTATTACATGACAGGCATGTTAAATGATTTAATCTGCCCCACTTTGTAACCTGTACTCTGTTAAGCTCTTTCCTAATGTGCTGGAATAGAAAGTGTCCTTGTAAACTGATAAATGAATGCTGTTATGCTCTGGTGATCCACTCAGCACATATTGTTGGATGGAGAATTTGCACGCTGATACAAAAGTGATAAGGGTCAAAATAAGTGATTTTTCAGTTTATTACTTGCATCTGTCACTAAAGCACCTTTTTGGTTTTTACATTTAACATGGAACACGAGTGGTTTTAATCACAGAATCATGATAGAATGGTTTGGGCTGGAAAGAACCTTAAAGATTATCTAGTTCCAACCCCCCTGCCATGGGCAGGGACACCTTCCACTAGACCAGGTTGCTCCAAGACCCATCCAGCCTGGTCTTGAACACTTACAGGGATGGGGCATCCACAGCTTCTTTGGGCAACCTGCTCCAGTGTCTCACCACCCTTACAGTAAAGAATTTCTTCCTAATATCTAATCTAAACCTACCCTCTTTTCAGTTTAAAGCCATTCCCCCTTGTCTTATTACCACACGCCCTACTAAGAAGTCCCTCTCCAGCTTTTTTGTAGGTGCTCTTTAGGTAGTGGAAGGCCACAATAAGGTCACTCCAGAGCCTTCTCTTCTCTAGGCTGAACAACCCAACTCTCTCAGCCTGTCCTCAAAGGAGAGGTGCTTGCTGGATCATCTTCGTGGCCTCCTCTGGACTCACTCTAGCAGGTCCATGTTGTCCGTATGCTTGGGGCTCCAGAGCTGAATGCAGTATTGCAGGTGGGGTCTCATGAGAGCAGAGTGGGAGAATCACCTCCTTTGACGTACTGGCTACACTTCTTTTTTACACAGCCCAGGATTCAGTGGGCTTTCTGGGCTGCAAGTACACATTGTCAGGCCATGTTGAGCTTTTTGTCCAAAAGCACCCCAAAGTCGTCCTCCTCAGAACTGCTCTCAATCCATTCTCTGCCCAGCCTGTATTGATTTTGGTGATTGCCCCATCCCAGGTGCAGGACCTTGCACTTGGCCTGGTTGAACTTCCTGAGGTTTGTTTTGGCCCGCCTCTCAAGTATGTCACGGTCCCTCTGGACGGCATCTCTTCCATCCAGTGTGTCGACCACACCACACAGCTTGGTGTCATTGGCAAACTTGCTGAGGGTGCACTCTATCCCACTGTCCATCTCACCAACAAAGATGTTGAACAGCACTGGTTCCATTATGGACCTCTGAGGAATGCCACGTGTCACTGGTCTCCACTTGGACATTGAGCCGTTGACCACAACTCACTGAGTGTGACCATCCAGCCAATTCCTTCTCCACCGAGTGGTCCACCCATCAAATCCATATCTGTCTAGTTTAGAGACAAGGATGTTATGTGGGACAGTGTCAAAAGCTTTGCACAGGTCCAGGTAGATGACGTCAGTCACTCTTTCCTTGATCCATCAACCCTGTAACCCTGTCGTGGAAGGCTACCAAATTTGTCAAGCATGATTTGCCCTTAGTGAACCCATGTTGGCTGTCACCAATCGCCTCCTTATTTTCCGTGTGCTTTATCATAGTTTCTAGGAGGATCTGCTCCACGATCTTGCCAGGCACCGAGGTGAGACTGACTGGCTTGTAGTTTCCCAGGTCTTCCTTATTTCTCTTTCTAAAAATAGGGGTTACGTTTCCCCTTTTCAGGTCTGTGGGAACTTCACCAGACTGCCACAGCTTCTCAAATGTGATGGATGGTGGCTTAACCACTTCATCTGCCAGGTCCCTCAGGACGCACGGATGCATCTCAGCAGGTCCCATGGACTTGTGCAACTTAAGGTTCCTTAGATGGTCTGGAATCTGATTTTCTCCTATAGCGAGTGGTTCTTCATTCTCCCAGTCCCTGTCTTTGCCTTCAGTGACTTGGGCGATATGGCTGGAGCTCTTGCTCAAGAAGACCAAGGTGAAAAATTCAGAGTACCTCAGCCTTCTCCATGTCCCAGGTAACCAGGTGTCCTGTTTCCATCCGGTGAGGGCCCACTTTTTGCCTAGTCTTCCTTTTATCACCGATGTACCTGTAGAAGCTTTTCTTGTTGCCCTTGACATCCCTGGCCAGATTTTATTCTGTCAGGGCTTTAGCTTTCCTAACCTGATCCCTGGCTTCTCAGGCAGTTTCTCTGTATTCTTCCCAGGCTACTTGCTCTTGCTTCCACCCCCATAGGCTACCTTTTTGTGTTTTATTTTGTCCAAGAGCAACTTGTTCATCCATGCAGGCCTTCTGGCTTTTTTGCCCAACTTCCTCTTTGTTGGAATGCGTTGCTCCTGCGCTTGAAGGAGGTGATCCTTGAGTATTAACCAGCTTTCTTGGGTGCCTCTTCCCTCCAGGGCTCTATCCCATGGTACTCTATCAAGCAGATCCCTGAAGAGGCCAAAGTCAGCTCTCTTGAAGTCCAGGGTAGCGATCTTGCTGCGTGCCCTCTATGCTTCCCTAAGGATCTTGAATTCCACCATTTTGTGGTCACTGTAGCTAAGGCTGCCCTTGAACTTCACATTCCCCACCAGCCTCCCCTTGTTGGTGAGAACAAGGTTCAGCATGGCACCTCACCTCACTGGCCTCTCTTATCACTTGAAGGAAGTTATTGTCAATGCGTTTCAAGAAACTTCTGGATTGCCTATGCCCTGCTCTGTTGTCTCTCCAACAGGTATAGGGGTGGTTTAAGTCCCCCATGAGGACCAGGACTTGTGAACGTGAGGTGGCTCCTATCTGTCTGCAGAGGGCTTCATCTACTTGGTCTTCCTGGTCAGATGGCCTGTAGCAGACCCCCACTATCATGTCACCTGTCCCTGCCCTCCCTTTAATCCTGACCTGTAAGTTCTTGGTCAGCTCCTCATCCATCCCCAGGTGGAGCTCCATGCGCTCCAGCTGGTTGCTGACACAGAGGGCCACACCCCCTCCTCTTTTCCTCTGTCTGTCCTTCCTAAAGAGCTTGTATCTTTCCATTCCAACACTCCTGTCACAAGAGTCATCCCACCATGTCTCTGTGATGCTAATCAGATTGTATCCCTGCAGGTGTGTGTGCATGTCTCTTAACTCTTCTTGTTTATTTCCCATGCGATGTGCGTTTGCATAGAGGCATTTCAGTTGGGCCCCCAATGAACCTGACTTACTGGCTGGAGCAGCTGGATTTCCCTTGTGCTGCTCTTCAGGTGCTCTCCTGCTGCCCTGTGTTTCCTCTCTGGGCTCTAGGCACGTCTTGGTGACATTGGCACCAAACTGGTAGGGATGGAATGGATTGAGGTTCTCCCCCAGCAACTTTATTTTAAAGCCATCTTAGTGTGTACCTTGTCCAGACAGGGTTGCCTACTAATTTCTAGATAAAGCAGCATTTTCTGATATTACTGGGAAGGTCTGGATTCTTCAGTCCCTCTCCTCTACTCTCTAGAGGAATCTTGTACGTCATCTAGGTCTGCCTCTTGAATGGCAGAGTCGCACCACAGACTTTGTAGCTGTTAAACAACCTTTTTTTTCCTTCTTCTGTTTCTTTTATAATGTTCGCCTATATACTCTTCTCTCCTAGGCTATTTAGGACAATATGCTGCTTCTCTACCTGTCTGTCTCATTTTAACATGCTTCAGAGCCCTCTGGCTGAGGACATGGTTCCCCTGGCAGCAGCTTCTCCTTTTTAGTTCAGTCCCATTTTGCAATGTGATTATGGCTGCCTTATGTTCCCTGCTGTGCTATGTGGGCTGCTAGTTTGAAGTTACAAATTCTCTTTGAAACAGATTCAATGTTTTCAGGCATCTTGTATGCATTAATTGTTTCTGAGATGAATGGTTGAAGAAAGTCAGTAGTCTCTATGAGTCCATGAAGCTAAGGTAGATATTAACCCAGTGCTAGATTTTGTAAATCAAGAATAAGCAAAAAGGGGGGAAGTAAGAATAGTGTTCCATATATCATGCAAAGATATGCAGAAGTGCAGAAGGCGTAACTAGACTTTTGCCTAGAGACGGTCCTAGAATGGATTTCTCCCCCGGCCCCCCCGCCCCCCCCAAAAAAAAAAAAAAAAAAAAAAGGCAAGTAAAGAGTGTGGTGTTGTCTAAAGAAAAGAAGTTTGTGTAGTCTTTTGCTAAAAGTAGGCAGTTGTATTGGCCTTCTGCTCTTTAGGACTTTTTTGGAAGGGAATGGAAAGAAACTGAAGTGTTTTTCACTAGTGAGAGAAAATTGCTTAAGTACAGTACAAGCTGAAGTTACCATTGTTTTTGAGATTAATAAAAAAATTACCTTTTGTTTATGTTTTTGTATCAACAGCTGCACCCCATGCATTTATTTAAGTATGGCTCAGATAACTTAGCTTTATAAGCATCAAAAACAGTTTGACAGGCCAAGTGATTAAAGGTTTTGTAAAAGCTTTTAGAGTTCAGTTGATTGCTACCTAAGGCAATTTGATTAGTCCACAGCCCTCATAATCACTACTGTATAGCCATGCTGGAAATGCTTATTTGGTAAGTATGCTGTGGAAGTCTGATTCTTCCCACTGGCAACATAAGTAGCTTTGAATATTTTTTTGTTCTTAGACATTTATTATAAAAATGGCACTGAAATGTCTTTTTTTGCCACCTCAGAATGAAAGATTTTTCTTACCTGATCAAATGCTATGAAACCCGAAGGAGAGAATAAGCCAGGTTATTGTAGTAATTTATCTCTTCCTGTTGTTTTTGTTTTGCTTTGTTTTAAAAGGACTAACCAGCTGGGAATGTTCACAAAGAAAGAATTTGATCAGTTGGCCTCAGCAATAGACAGCTTCAGTCTCATGACATATGACTATTCAACACCACAACGGTAAGACTCCACCTAACATCAGAAAAAGATTGCTGAAGGAAGATTCCCAGCTAAGTCACTGTTAAATCTACAGTATAAGTTCATTTTTTTTTAGTCAAGTGGATAGTATGTTTTAACTGTATCGGATACTGAAGTTTTGGATTAGTAATTAGGATAGGTGATCTTTGAACAGGCCAATAACTCAGGACATTGTTTAACAGCAGTGTATATTTGGCACCCAGGTATTGTGGAAGGCTTCATACTCAAACTAAAAAATTACCCTTTTACTAGTTCCTTGACACTTACTCTTTTCCAGGCCAGGTTCTTTTTAGTTATTTAGCACAGTTCTGCGGGTTAGGTACATCAATAATCCAGTATGTGCCATTCTTGAAAAAATTAGCTTTGAAGCTACAATTGACAACTCGTTTGCTTCATCCTGAGGCAGCAGACTGCCTTTTGGCAGCACTGCTAATGTGGACACGCGCAGATGTGTTTTTCCATTCTTCCACTATCTCTCCCTTGTACTGGTACAGCTGCTTGTGCGGCAGTTCATCAAACCAGATCAGGGAGCTGATCTGACTGAAAAATAACACAAACCCCTGCTCTTGTACATGAATATTCATTGTCAGGAACTTAATAGTTTTAACTGTATGGAAGTAGAACAGCAATGTAGTTGAGATCTCCTTGCACTCTACGGAGGCTGTGTTACTGTTCTGCAAAAGCATGGTTCATTTAGTCTCCAGATTACAGGTAGGAATATGCTTTTGGAATTCCAGGGAGATTCTGTGTATCTTGCTTCAAGGTGGCTGTCCAAAGTTAATAGTTGTGGTAAACTGGCAGATTTAGAAAAGCTATCTTTTTTGTGTTTATTACATCACTAAAACTTTTGTCACCTGTAGTATATTAGCATTTTGATAATGTCTAGACAGGTTTAACAGAAAGGAACTTTTGTCTCTTCTGAAAAGATTTTATATACCTCCTTCCTATCTCTCCCCAGGTCTGTCTGCATCTTCAAGCCTAGCGACCTAGGGGAGTAGGTGAAGTACGCTAGGTAAACATGGGCAGTAACGCGTACTGAAGTTACAACAATATTTAGTTACTTTCCTGCTGAAGTATGCAGCGTGGAGGTATCCAGTTTAGCTTTCCTCTAGGTAAATCTGACATCTATGAAGATGAGGTGCTAAGGGCTTTTGTACAGGCTACACAAACCCATCAGGAACCCTGAATGCATTTTGAAATACTGTGCCGTAGACCACATCTTTCCTGTGTGGCAAAGCAGCACCATGCTTTATGCCGTGTTAAAATCACAGGTTCTGTTATGGTACAGTCACATCACACAGTGCTTTCACTGGCGCTTTAAGTTACTTAGACCTGATGTGGAGCTGCTAATCTTTTTTACTTGAGAGGGGGAGGAGAAGCATTCTTCAGTGCACACCTATTGTATTTGTAATAAATACAGTTTCTGAGATGTAATGCTTTTAGTCTGAGAAAGGATTTGATAAAAAGAATTCAAATCTCTTTCTCTTGGATTTGCTTTGATTTGTCTGAGTATATGAAATATAAGAAATACATATGTTTTCCTCACAAAATTTTTGCCTTTAAATATGAATACTATTTCCAGCAACATTCCTGTACTGTCTTAGCACACTGAGTTTTAATGGCACAGATATCCCAACGACTTTGAGGCAGATAATTAGTAGGGAGTAGAAGATACTGGTATTTGTAAGACTAGAGCGTGCTTTTCCTTTTATCATGTTAGTGTTTGTGATAAAACCTGCTCCTTGAGATAGGAATGAAATGAGAATGCTATCCTGATGCTATATGTATGACAATTCAACGACTCCGTGTGTTAATGCTCTACTCTTTTTCTTAATGTAGCTTTTTAGATAATTGCCTATTTAGGGTTTTGTCCATAAATAAGTGTTAATAAGTCATTGAAACCTGTCTTGCTTACCAGTCACTGATTTTATAGTTCTTTCTGTAAGTAAATGGTGGATTTTGTCCAAGTATGTTGTGCCAGTTAATAGTAAAAACATCAAGGATGGTATTGAAAAACAACTGAAGTCATACAAGTTTTGAATTATTGTGTGGGCATTGTGTCAGGCTCAGTGACTGAGAAAATGTGGTAGGTGGAAACCTTTTATTGCCCACTGTAAGAAGTTTTGTGTCCCTTCACCTTAGAGATGAATCATGAAGTCAAGAGTGGGGTAAGCACGTTTTGTGCATTAGTACCTCAAGACACTGAAGAATGTGCATTGAACCTTCATAGCACTGTAGGTTAACCTTCACTGATTTTTGCATGCTGTAGTTTGCTCTTTACAATTACACTAGTCAAAAAGACAGGGTTGAGAATGTGTACTTTTTCTGACAACCAGTTTGATTTTTGCTGACTTGACAGACCTGGTCCGAATTCCCCTCTTCCCTGGGTACGAGCCTGTGTTCAAGTACTGGATCCTGATTCAAAATGGAGGAATAAAATACTGCTAGGGCTGAATTTCTATGGCATGGACTATTCTGCTTTGGGAGCCACTGGGGAGCCAATACTTGGCAGCAGGTAAGACTTCTCTGGATAGTAAGTACTTATGTATGATATATTCTCACAAAACTCAGAACTTTACAAGTATTCTTGTTTAGAAATATGGATGTGTTAGTAACGCAGAAATAGCAAAAGTGATAAATCTGCACATGAAATAGTAGCTCACTAGTTAAGAGTAAGAAATGTAACTTCTCTTCACTCTACAGAAGTGCAGATAGATGGCACAGTTATCCTGTCAGAACTCTATGGAAAAATGATTTGTGTCATTTTCCCTCTTTCCTCTATGTATGTTTGTACATGCACTTTGTGGTCTTTGTGTTAAAATGTTCTGCAGTTTTCTGTTACACTCTGTATCGTTTTAGGGGTTCATGCTGTTGACCTAAAGATTGTTTCTCTCAGCTCCTGAAGTTGTTACCTGTTACTATGAAATTTGATACTGGTTTCAAACAGCAATATGCCACCAAGTTTCTTTTGAGTACAAAAAGCTGCAATAAGCTCACCTGGAGACAAAAATCTATAACAAGATAAAGAGAAGTATTCCAAAGCCAGCCTGAAATTTTATATTGATTCTCAGAGGAAAATGGTTGTTTCGGTTTTGGATAATAACCACCTATAATAACAGTGAGCTTTGTAGAATTACAGTCAGGGTATAGTACATCAAGGCAGAAGAAAAAGCAAGAAAACCAATGTGAATTTGGCAGGAGTATCAGGTTTGTTCAGAAGTTTGTTATTGAGTTAAAAAAGGGAACCAAGCCAAGTGGAAACAAACTTAAGGCACAAGAGGCGACTGTTCTCACTTTCACAGGTTCCTAAGTTCATTACACAAGGATGTTTCAATATGGTAACAGATTGCTTGTTAGGCATTGAAATACTATCTGAGATGGATATGAAGTATAAAGTGAGGGCCTGAATTTTTTATGTCTGTGCCTTCAGTTACACAAATACTTTGTCATCATCGCACTTGCCTCTGCTGTCTTCCTGCTACATCTTGGCTGTTTGCAGGGGTATAATACCATAGACAGTTTTCTCCCAGTGCTGAATTGTGTCTGAATCTGGCTGAAAAACAAAATGGCTACAGGGTGGGGAAAATAAAACCATTGTCTACAGTGAAGGGTATATAGTAAGTATATCAGAATGGCTTCTGTAAAGTTAGTTGATAGTGGCTGGGAAGGAAAAATACTCAATAATCAAAGCACTGTTGATTTACAAGCCTAATTATACAAGCTCAGCACAATTAATGTAGCTTCACTGCAATATTTACAGTTTCTTTTGCAGTTAGGAGTATAGTGTTACCTAGCAGAATAAAAGGAGCTTGCTTTTTTTCTGAACTGCAACTTTTGGAATGAAGTTTCCCCTTGAAAACATACTGTACACTAGGATGGCACCTGCTTTTACTTTTCATAGATTCTTCTGGACTGTATTGTAATATTAATTCATGTTGCTTTTTAATTATGGCAAAAATATCCTAGCTAAGAGTCTTGTATGATTAATCTTTTACCAAAAGAGGCTATGTTTACCTGTATGTAGGGCACTGGCACACAGTACAAGACAATCTGTTTTATACAGAGAATGGTCCTGTTAACGTATTGTTCATTGGCAGACCGTGATATTGTGATTTTTTTCAGATATATACCAGAGGCAAGGTTCTGGGCAAAATCTTTAAGAGACTTTGAGTTTATAGGTAAAACACACTCATTTTCACTTTGCAGCCTTACATATTAAACGTTGGTCAATGGTTGGATTTATTTTTCCAGAAATATATTTCTGAGCATGTACAGGTATGTATTAGTCTTTGCTGTGTATGTCATGTGTAGTAATGTAATAGTAAAATAGGTTCAAGGTAAACCTGCTTCAAAATAGGCCAAGCTTCTGACATAAAGAACACAGAAAAAAGTTTATTAATGTAAAATAAGCTTTCCGCCACTTAATTTGTAGCAGGCTGTTTGTAAGGAAGTCCTGCTTTCTAGCATCTGTGAATCTTTGCAAACTGTCACTACTACATCCAGTTGAATCCCAGAATGGGCACAGCTTGTTCAGAGATGCTTTTCCCCACCTCTCTCTAAAAAAAAAGCTTCCTTCTTATTCCATTATTAATACTCTGGCTACATCAGGTTTTTTTTGTTCTCTAATAAGACACATGGCTGAGGCTGATACTATTCCTTCTCATTTTTGTATCTGCTTCATACAACATAAAAAGGCTGCTCAGAAGCTGTGTCCAGTGTAGAAGTGGATGGTTTGATTATTTATTTTTCGCACCTTGGCTCCTTAGTGAATTTGAGCTTCCAGTTTCTTGGTTACTGTAATCCAGTGTTAGTCATGATCTGTGAAAAGTGTTGAAGGATTGAGTTATGGCTCTTTTAGGGCACCCTCCATATGATGTGGCGATAGTGATGTTAAGCCAAATTGCTGGTATTAATTCAAAATTAATTCAAAATCTATTCAGTTAGGTGCAGTATGGTGGGTATCAGCTTTTTTGTTGTAGATTTCTCTTCAGGTTTTTGCATCTTTTTGCATCTGAAAATTATTACTCATCATCGTGGTTTAACCCTGGCCAGCAACCAAGCACTATGCAGCCACTTGCTCACTACCCCTCACCCAGAGGGATGGGGAGGAGAATCAGAAAGGCGTATAGAACTTAAGGGTTGAGATAAGAACAATTTAATAGGTAAAGCAAAAGCCGTGCATACAAGCAAAGCAAAGCAAGGAATTCATTCACTACTTCCCATCGGCAGGTGGGTGTTCAGCCATCCCCGGGAAAGCAGGGCTCCATCACACGTAATGGTTACTCGGGAAGACAAACGCCATAATGCCAAATGTCCCCTCCTTCCTTCTTCCCCCAGTTTATATACTCAGCATGACATCATATGGTATGGAATACCTCTTTGGCTAGCTTGGGTCACCTGTCCTGGCTGTGTCCTCTCCCAGTACCCCATGCCCCTCCAACCCTCTTGCTAGCAGGGCCCAAGGAACCGAAAAGTCCTTGATCACCCAGTAACAACTAAAAACATCAGTGTCCTATCAACATTGTTCTCACATCATAGCCAAAACATAGTACTGTACTAACTACTACCATTGTCATTTAGCTGCAGGGAAGCTACATTTCTGTGTATACTTTGTTCTGACATAATTTGTCTGAAATGCTAAGCCTGAAATAAAGGTGTTGTGCCTGTGATTCCCTAGATCACCTCTAGTGCTTCTGGCAATGTTTTCTGCCCTCTGGCTGTCAAAAGATCAGGTGTCTGAACTGCTAAGATGCAGTCATTAAAACTTACCACTGTATTAAAATCCTGTCAGAACATAACCATCTGGTGTTGCTGACTTGCTGCTCTAACGATCAGTTTGTTCCTCTTGATACCACAACCTGACAATATTTCTTCTTCACCTCAGAAGTGTATGTCTTAGGTAAATAATTCTTCAGTATACCCTGAAGCTCAAGAAGTTGTTTAGTCTTTCTGCAGAATCTTTACCTTTGAGTCCTTTTTGAGACCTGTAGTTGGTCAGCAAACACTTCAATTTCACGAGCTTTTTATTTCTGATGTACTTTTTTCACCTTTAGTTATCTGCTCTTCAGAATCTCTCTTAATCATTGGGACATAATATTTCAGTTATGGTAGCACCCATTGTTTTCTTTTGCCTTCTCATGGGAAGTTAGGCAGCAGTGCAGTAGTGTTTTCCATTCCATGCCATTTAAAATCTGTAGCTGTTATGACCTGGGCCAAAATGGAGTTGATAAACTTCATTGCTAGCTGTGAATTAAGAACAATGTATATCAAAGCCTATCAAGTGACAAGGGTGCCACTTAGATTTAATAAATCAGCCTTCTTTATTGACCGCATCCCTGTGGAGTTTAATGTGTTAAAGATATTTTGTCCTTTTGGTGTGTGTGTGTGTTTGTGTAGTACTGAAAGAGGGAAGATACATCTCTCGTGTTCCACCTGGCTGTATATAACTTTTGAATATATTCTGCTTTTGTTCCAAATGTAGCTGTTGAAAATAGATACGTGAATAACTCTGTTGTTGTGAGACAATGCCGTGTGTGCTTGCCTTATATTTAAAGGAATCTGAGTAGGGATTTTTATGTTAATTTTTAAACATTTAAGAAGATTGATATAATAAATTGCCAGTTGAAGCAAGGGAGAAACTAATTTGACAATGCATTGTGCTATTCAGAGATAGAAAATAAGATGACTTGCAAGCTATGTGAGAATGTAGAGTTCTACTGAGAATTTTATTGGCTGCCTGCCATTCTGTAAATAGCAGGTAATAAAAAGTGGTACTTAGAAACAGTTAGAGGTGAGTTTTTTCCCTGAATTACCATGGCAGTGTCTTTATTAGCAGCAATTTAAGAAGATTTGGGCCAACTGTGACTCATGATTTTGTCTTACAGAAGGTAGCAAAGAACTTGTGCAAGGGACACTTTTATTCTTCAAGCTTCAAGGCTTTACAACATTTCTCTTCATACTGTAATTCTCTCAGGATTTCCATTATTTCTCTGCATTCTGTCTCCTGATTTAATCCATTTTGCTCGTAGTTTATGTAACACGGGAGATACCAATGTTTCAAATAAACCAATGGATGAATTCTCTCTGTAGGATTGAACATCCTCTTGATCTGTTGTCCACCTCTCTGCTTCACTGGAGAAACTGTTAAGCTCTTTCTTCTTAAATTGTACTGCCAGGCCAGATGATAAAATCATGGCAGTGATAGGAGGAAGCTACAATTGGGCCTGGAATTGGAAAGAAGTTATGTCTATTTTACAAATACCTGAATAATTCAGGAGTGTTTCAAGAGGTTTATTCCATTAAATTCCCTCTGGGATATTCT
Source organism: Ibycter americanus (assembly GCA_035590275.1). NCBI lineage: Eukaryota > Metazoa > Chordata > Aves > Falconiformes > Falconidae > Ibycter > Ibycter americanus. The sequence goes on along the minus strand of JAVJGI010000002.1, from coordinate 34,959,378 downwards.
GTTCTAAGTGGCTTCCATTGTATATCTGTCCCTCCCTCCCTTTAGGAATGGAAGGTCGGCGTGAGCTGTTAGCTGAAAGTTAAAGACTAGTTAATTCATATAAAGTAGATAGAATGTCTTACAAAGTAAAATTATGATAATATGTCAGCTTGTCCAAGTTGTGAATATGATGTTGAATACAAAAGCGGTTATAATCGGCTTTTATGTAAAACACATTCCTTATTCCTTCTGAAATAAGGGAAAGGTGGCTTGTGTTTATTAGGCAGACGATTGGTTCTGAAGTTCCGTTGTACAGTGGCATATTGGCTGTGGGTGAGCGTGCATATCTCAGTGCATCTGTTTTAAAAAACAATGTAGTCAGTTATGTACATTTTAAGTGGTGGGCATATGGCTGTGAAATGTACTCTTCTCTGTCTCTCAGGATCTTTTTTAACAGTAAATTTGCTACAGGCAATATTTAGGCAGTCAAATGTAGACAAAATAATAATGATACAGTTCTTTACTGTCTTATTGTTGTACTCTAACGATTAGAAGATAGCATGATAGAATTGGGGAAAAATACTTTTGTGGTCTAAAATAAAGGGAAGAGCCAGAAACCTTTACTGTAAGTTAAATTTACTTATATCTGTAGATTTGCATTTGGGTGTCTGTGCCTGGTGTAAAGTAAAGTGAAAGAAACTCTTTGCTTTGGAAGCATTATTTGGGCTTGTGAGATCACTAGTGGTGGATCTAAAACCACTACTACCCCTGACTGAATCTCTTCAAATATACAGTGATTAACAAAGAACATAGGTAACACTATGTGCGTATCCAGGTTCCTCCGCTGTCAGTCCCTTGACTTCCATTGCCCCATCCTCTCTCATGCTCAGTGCTGAAAGGTTAATGATTAATTTTTGCCTGGCGTTGACTGTCCACTACAAGGTGCTCGTTGTGTTCAGTTGCACTGCAGGTCAGCTGGGGGTGAGTGTGAAAAGGACCTCCTGAAATTGCTTAGTGCCTTTATACGAGTTAGCCTAGAGCTGGCTAAGTGCACTGTACTGACTTGCTGGATCATGTGCAGTATAGATTCCTCTGGGAAACTTCTGATTCTGAAGGCATGAAGTCTTCCTCTTCTTGAGCCAAAAGACAGCAGCCTGGTAGAAATTTATCAGTCACCCTGGTACCTAGCCACTACTGACAGGGATGCATGAACTAAAGTGTTGGCTCCAGACAGCTGGATATTTTTGCTTGTTTCCAACCTGGGAGAGTTTTTGACCTTTCCCTAAGATCCTGGGGTTTTGGTTTGTTTGTGTTTGTGGTTTTGTTTTGGTTTTGTTCTGTTTTGTTTTGTTTTTCTTGCCCCTTTCAGCTGTTTTATGTCTAAGTTACTTCCCCCATTAGTTGTGATGAGGTGGACCAATTTGTAGATTAGTGTGTCTGATGATTGAAAAATTAGACTGTCTTGAAAATAATTGAATACAAGTTTCTGAATACAGATACTGTAAGGCAGGGCTTGTTTATCTTGCAACTTAAACAGAGCCAGACTCTGATTGTCTATTCTTTTTACTAAAAAATTGACATTAGTGAAGGAGGGGCATTGTTTGATATGTTGTGAATGCTTGGGGTTTTTAACAGACAAGCTTTTAAGCCTTAGAAGAAAGCAGCTTGGAGATTTTCTTGTCTTAAACTGATTTTATGATCCTCATTACCTAATTTTAACACTGGTCCGTTCAGTGAATTGAATTGCCATGACTGTTGGCGAAGGAGTCAGAATGAAAACCAAGATACGACTTTTTGTAGGCCTGTTGAAACTAATATGAATATCATCGGTATAGATTTAAAAGTTGGAGTGAACTTTATTTCTCAAAGGAAGTAACTCATATATAGAATCATAGAATCACTGAGATTGGAAAAGACCTCTGAGATCATCAAATCCAACTGTTAGCCCAGGACTGCCAAGTCCATCACTAAACCATGTCCCTATATAATATAGTTTCAGTTGGTTATAATTGACTTCTTATAAATTCATACTCCTTCATTTGCTAAAGAGCATCACTTTCAAAGCTTTATTTAGCAAGCTCTGAAACTTAGGGTATTTCCTGATAAAGTACAGTTCTTCGCTTTTTTTCCTGACCTGCTAAAGTCATGTCTTCATTACTTGGCTATGTGTACGCTGTCAGGCAGACTGGCACAAAAGTGGTACTGGGGACCCGGTGCTTAGACAGTGAGTCTTTGGGGCTTTTTTTCTTTTCTTTGGGATGACTCTGGTCTGGTCCTATGGACTGAAACTCATTAACAGTTGGAGTGCCTCTTCTGCTGTTATTTCATCCAGAAAAAGCATCTATTTCATGTACTCTGAGACTGCTCCATGATGAAGACTAAAGTATGGTGTTAGTTTTTCTTGTAAAAGCCCAGTCCTGATGTGAACTGTAAGTTTGATGTAGCCAGAATCAATCTAAATGTCTCCTTTTATTTTGACACAATGCTTTTAAACAGTGCAATTAAAAAAAAAAAAAATTTACAAAACATATTAATTACTGTTTGCATAAGGCAGTGAAAACATTTCTGTAAAAATATCTCAACAATTTTCAAGGCTGTTTTTTGTGCACAGTCATTTCAGAGAGCAAGAATGTTATGTGAATGTTTACTACAATTCTAGAGAAAAGTAGCAATCACAGCAGCAATGTATGCAGAGTGATCTAATTCTTGATGGGAGGACTTGATAACCGAGTCAAGAGCCAGCATGGAGATATGTAAGACTTAGGAATGGGCTCGAAGCCTTGAAGTCATACTTAAAGAAAATAGTAATGGAGCACATAGCTACATAGTCTTTGAAGTAATAGAAGTGCAAGTATGTTCCACAACGTTAATAGCTTTTGATCTGTGCAAACAGCTTGTTTACACTTGGAGTTATACAGCAGGTGATTGAATGAGATTTCTGTTGATAACATTCAGTAGCAGTATAAGGTCCAATAAATTTTTTCTTTACATTTTTATGAGATATTTCTGTATATTATTAACACAAGGCAGTAGAGGGAGGTAGGGTTCCCCCCCATTAGTTCATGCCTATTGTAGGAAAATGGATCTAGAAATAGAGTAGTAAATTTTAGCTAAAATAGTTTTTTGATTTTGTGCGCTAAAATAGGAGAGTTGTATTTCAGAATGTTACTGGAATGTAGTGTTGTTCATGGCTAAAATGGAAATTGAGGCAGACTGACACTTAATCTACTTTGAGGAAAAAAATACAGTATTATGAAAATTATTAGAAATGAGTTATTTGGAAACTCAATGACATTTACAAGATCATGCCCAAAATGTATCTATATATCCTAAATAGTTACCTCTTTCTGACAGTTTTATGTATGTCGTTTCCATGTTTAAATCAAATGTTGGTTTTGTTACCCTGTTTTAGAAAGAAACTGTCTGAAAAAAGTAAAGATCTCTCCTCATACACATCTTTGTAAACCTTTCACAGATAGCTTCTGCCTTTTGTTATTTACGTGCCCTTAAGGTTGGGGAGGGGAAACAAAATTCTTCTAGAATGGTATTTTCTGTAAAGTTCAAGGTAGCTGTATTGCCAGCCTTAGAGCAGGTACGTGCACTTCCCTGTTTGTGAGCGAGAATGTTGATCAGGTGAGAGGGTTAAAATGGAGTCTGTAAGTTCTGTGACCCAGTTTCTGTAAAATTGGGGGATAGTCCTACTGCCAACCTCAAATACAGGGTAGGGGTGTGGATGGCAGATGGTGCTTACAATCTTGAATATGAAATTATCTACTGCAATGGTTAAAACCCAGAAAAGGTCCTCTTACTGTTAGTGTTTCCTTGTATTTACCAAAATTTAGAGACATCAGTGTTTTAGAAAATTAATTTTTTCCTGTTTGAGTGAAAGCGGAATTTCCCTGAGTCCTGGGCTTTGAGTCCCAGTAACTTATTTTCTTACAGTGTTTCCAGCTGAGCATTAGTTGTAGGTTAGAGGTCTGTGTTTAATATGCTGATCACTTGAAGCCATAAACCTGGAAAGGTAAAAGTCAATGAAGCTCTCTCTCTCCATATTCTTACACTGCTTTTAATAAGTTTTAATGGATTTAGATATAGCTACATTTCACTGAATTCTACATTTTATAGTGATGAGACACTAGACGGTTTGAGAAAACTCAGTATAGAAGTGGAATGTATTTTAGTATTGACAGTGCAAGTGAAGTTATGATTGCTATTGGGAATAATAATCCATAGAATTGGTCCTAGGTTTTAACATTTGTGGATTATGAGCATAAGGAGAGAGGTCAATCAGACATGCATTCTTAGGGAGACCTTTATGTACCAAACCTGGGAAACCAATACGATCACTGCAGACTGGCATTGCTGAGCCCTCATTACCCGGTGAATACACAATGGAAGTGTCTTTGCAGTTAACACTGAAATTTGAATTATAAATATGATGTGGGTATCTTGTATCACCTTGATTGCCACTCACTTACAAAATAAACATCTAGTTTCTTCTGTGTTGGGATTGCATTGTTTTTAGTAATATTTAAAAAAAATAATTTTTTGGGTCATTATGTTTTAGCTGGGTCTAGGCATTCTGAAGTGTTTGGTTTACCCTGGGTTTGCACATTGAAGGCCTCCTGAACAATTCGCTTTTTGCTGATGTGTGCATCCTCGGGAAAATGAATTAGAAGAGAGGGAAATGGGTGGAATAGTTAAAGATGAGCGGTAAATTGTTTGTCATTTATAATTGCTCTTATGTTTGCCCTGGTGAGCAATATTATAAGCATCTGTATGTGTAAAGTGGATATCATGTTGCAAAGGTTTATATCTTAAGTGCCAGTGTCTCTGTAAGCCTTACTTGAAGATGCCAATTAGAAGATTTTTAGAACTATGAGTTGATAAGAGCAGCAGACACAGTGCTTCAATTTAAAAGCATAGCCAAGTATAGCAGTATCTGTGTGATACTTCTTCTGATTTAGAAACAGTTATACTCAGGAATATTTTAGTTCTTCTTGTTATTCTTCCATGCAGATCTAATAATGAAAGAAAACTGATCAGTTTGGTGATGGAAACTGTCAACCAAAACCAGCTTTGTCTTAAGAACATCAATTAAAATTTAAGTCAGGAGAAACTAAGGTGCTTGATAAGTATAAAGTAAATTTAGTCTCTCCCCAGATTAAAAAAAAAAAAAAAAAAAAAGGCCCCCCAAAAAGCCTTGTAACACTGGTGGTAATATGTCAAGCTTACAGAAGGGCCCAGCAATACGTTTCTATCAGGTCTGAAAACCTCTTCAAAAATGAAGAGTTTTCTTTCTGCTCCTTACCCCTAGAGTCTTCCTTGAGAAAATCCATGAAGGGAATATTAAGCACAAGATATTCCTGGAACCCTGTAGCTGACTGGCAGCATTTATTTAGCAACTGTATTAAGAATGATTGAAAATCTGGGGGTTTTTAAAGCAAAAATCTGATATTGAATCATGAGCTTGCCGAAGTTAAACACTGATAATTTGCAAAGAAATTGCTTGCCATTAGTCTTTTGTGAAATGGTCATTATCAAGCTGCATAATAGAGGAGTGATGGCATGCATTACTATATACAGTAAGACCTTCCAGGATGAGCAATATTTTGTTAGAATCTGTTTTATAGTACCATGAGAAAGAGGTGTATAAATAGGAGTATATTAGGAACATAAACTTAAAATCTTCCGGTGTATTAGTAGATAGATTTAAGCATTAGGGAGTCTGTGGCAACAGGTGAAACAATTTGTTCTGAAGGACTCCTCAGTAATCTTGCACTCAAATAGGAAAATAAGTTATATTTTAGTTGCAATAAGGAATAGTAAATGTCTTCAAAAATAGTACTAGTTTTAGAGCATGGAATTTTTTTTTTTCTAGAGCTGACATAGAACCATTTGTTTCAAATGACAGTAATGTGCGTATTTTGACATGTGCCATTCAGAATTACATTCTAAATAATTTCTTTTCCATTCACTTTCTCCAGGTTCACTGCAGTTAGTTACTAGAACTTCCTTCTTAGCAATGGACATAATTTAAGATCACACTCTCTGCTCTGCCACATGTTGACACCTCATTTGAAATAAGAGTGTTTCTGTTCACACGGGAAGCTATCTTTGGAGTTTTAACACTGTTATTTCTGCACATTCTGTGTAGAAAAACCACTGAAGCAGTCTGATACCTATAGAGGGTTTAAAATTTTAAGAATGGCTATTTTAAAAACGATTACTCTTTTTTTTCTACCTCTTTACTATCCAAATTTCAAAATACACTCAGGGACCACTAGAGTAGTATTAGGTAATCTATGTTATATTTTTTGTTTGGCTGTTTATATTTCAACCACTGTTCTGAATCTTTCTTGGATTCCAACATTTGTTTGTCTGCTGTATAAATGTCTTTGTTGCTTCTTGGGCGAGTTTGGAAATCTCTGCAATTAAAATATTTTGGCAGCTTGAATTTCTTTTGGTATCTGAATTATAGTAATAGGATGTTTATTGAGCTGATTTTTTTTATAAAAGCTGCTGATTTATACAATAAAAACTTTTTGTTCACAGGGCGATAAATTTATTTTCAGGGCTTATTTTCACATTAAATTTTCAGCTTGAAATCTTTGTTTTGATTGTATGTGAATGAGAAACACATTTGAACATTTATCTCTTTTAGCATATTTTACACTTAAAGCCTGCAGCTCAGATAATCCACATCCATTGAAAAACTACTGGTTCATGAAAATGAGTCCTCAGCCAGCACAAAAATCAAATGTAAAGGCAAGAAGAGTAATGGGAGAGAGAAGGCTTTTGAAATTAACCTTCCCACATTTATATAAATACATAATGTGAAAAATGCTGGTATATTTATTTATTCAGTACTATTATGTCAGTTTTAAAGCTGATTTTACTTTCCACAGTCTAATTGTATTCTCTGGTAACCAGTAATAGATAAGTTGAACTAGCAGTATTTATAGAAAAATATCCTTGCAGAAATAAGTCTGAGAGCCCTATTATAGAAAAAAGTAGATTGACTGTTTCCAGGCAGGTGCTGGGTGTTGGAGAAAGCAATAAAAAACATAAAATTGTGGCATAAGTGATAGAATTATTAGTTATTTACTGCAAAATGCTCAAATTCTGAATTTAACTTCTTTATAAAGCTGTTTGGTTTAGTATGTGGAGCAATGGTTTTCTGTATATAATATTTCATAGCTGTTAAAGGTTGGAGCATCTTGCTATTTAATACGACTGTCTTTTTAAGGATACATAAACCCCAAGTAGTTTTAGTATTAGGATGTTAGGCATAACATATGTTGTAGATGACCATGTTATAATGCTCTAGTGCAATGGCACAAAATGTCCTTAGTTTCTCTTGTTCCCTTTCAATTAGTGTTCTGCCATTTTAATCATTGTAATATACTGAGTAATTACTGTAGGCATGCTTTCAAGTTTAATAGAATAATAAAGCAATCATTGATCAGTGGAATCTTTATCTGGAATTACTGTTCCACTGCTTTAACAAAAATGAGTGGCTTCAAATAGTTTGCCCTGAAGTAGCCATATAATTTAATGTTGCATTCATGACCTTTGACCAGAACTTTCAAATCCCATCGCTTGAAACTATGCTTTTAATTAGATGACCTACCTTGCCTTTTGCACCTCCATTGAACAGTTCCTATTTATGTTTAAATACAGCTTTTATTATTCTAAGTTCAAGCTGTCCCTTAACCTGACCTCGTGACATAGGACTTTCCACCTTCAGAATGTTTTTTTGCTAGGACTGTCAGACTGAAGCCTGTGTCTTTCACTGTCGCAGCACTACAAAACTAGCCGGCTGCAACAAGGCTTTCCCACACAAAGTTCCAAAAGTTCATCTACTGTCTGTGCTGTTTCTTCATCCTCTTCAGGCCAGTCCACCCTGCTTC
>JAVJGI010000002.1:34839109-34948867 GCA_035590275.1 Ibycter americanus | reverse complement strand
TTCCTCCCCCCCCCCGCCCCCCCCCCCCATGTTAGTGTACAGAGTTAGTTTTCAATGTTGTTCGTTCAAGAAACAACTTTTGTCAGAGAAGGATGTATGATACTGTCTTGTAGCAGTACCAGAGGCTCATTGTAATAGGTTTCTTCTATGCTGGAAACAAGTAACAGTCCAATAACGTTACCAGTGCTGTAAACTTCATTATACTTGCCATGTTTTTCTGTTTAGGCTTGTTATTTGATGTGTGATTTTTCAGCAAATTATTAAAAATCTTTAATACTTCTACTACATATTTTAAATTTATGTGTTCACCTCATGGAAAATTCACCATACCCACGCATGATCTCTTATCCTACACTGTGCTAAAGCATATTTTAAAAAAGTTATTCAGTTTATAATTCAAAATTCTACATATTTTACAAACTCTGACACATTGACCTAAAAAGTTCTCAAACAAGAATGCTTCGAGCTGGTATTGAGCGTGTTGCTTTCCAAGAAGCTTAAACCTTCTCCTAGTGTTGCAGCACCAAAAAGGGACATTCCTGGTGCCAGAGTTGTAATTTACCTAACCCGGATAAGGAACCAGAGTTCCCAAAGAAAGTGAATTAGATTAACATCTGAAATTCAAGTCAAGATCTAGTAAGGGTGGCAGGAGAACATGTTAATCTTAAAATAAATTGGAAATGCAAGTCAAATATTTGACGTATTATTACAGGACTTTTGATCACTTTGACCTGCTAGTATTGAAAAAGAGCTTTATTTTAGGCAAGAACAAACCTAACAGGAAGCTAAGCAGAGAGGGATGAAGGAAGGATGCTAATCATTCACAGCTGTGTAGTAGAAACATAGCATTTGAAAAGCAGCAAGACTGGCTGAATAACTTGCATAAAATGTGTTTATTTATTTACCCATGATATGGCACTGTTAAATTGCAGAATTGTGCTTCCAATTGCTAGGAAATGTAAAATATATAAAAACAAATTTCAAGTATTCATTAGTCTGCAAAAAAATTACAGTTTTGAGGACAGAGCTAAAGTAAATTATGTATTCAAATGCCAAAGAGTGATTTTTGAACTAGCAGTGAAAAATAGTATCTCTTTATGAACTGCTTGAAGTTTCACGGAGTTTTATTTGCTTTTGAGGTGCTTATGCATGTTTCATATATATTAGTGTTCAAATACAGCATTTGGTTTTACTTTAAATTTCATATCTTGAATATTCTACATGTGGTCATCCAGTTATTACTATTTTTCTTGATTTCTTAAGAAAAAAAAGTTTTATGACTCGTATTGTCTCTGCTGGTCAGCATGTCCATGCAGTTGTTCTCTGCAGTGCTTTTAGAGTATATGAACTACTTTAAACCGAATTTGACAAAGACCGAAGTTCTCAAAGATAGGAAAACTTTTCTGAATATAGGTGGCTTAGCAGAGCTGTAAATTATAAATCATGGTTGTGAAGAGGGTAAGCTTCCCTACCATAAGCTGGTTGCTGGTTGCCAGAGAATCTGCGTAAATCTCAACTGGGAAAAGTTTGCATTTTGTTAGGTAGAGGGAACCTAACTAGAGCAGCAATGTATGTTCCTTTGCTGCCTCCCAAGATGAATATCAGAAGGCCAGCCACCTCAAGGGTGTGCGTGACTATGGTGGAACTTCTTGCACCCCTCCTGGGAAACTGGCGTGCTCGATTACCTCTCTGAAATGCCTGTACACTAAGGCACGCAGGATGAGGAATATAAGGGAAGAATTATAGATCTGTGTGGATTTGCAGAGCCATGATCTCATTGGTGTCAGTAATCACATTTAAGATGACCTCAGAAACCTCATTTATTAGCTGCTGTATCAGATACAGACAATCTTTTAATGTCTATCACTAACTTGTTCTATTTCCTGAGGAAGAGTCCTTATATGTTACTTCTGTCAACTCTTCCAGGTACTCAAGCTGAGCAGAATTAGTTTATTCACATGGAAGGTTCAACAGTGAATAAAAATAAAATTGTATTCAATGTTAAAAATTCTGCTTGAAACAAGCCACGTTATTCTACAAAGCTGTTGTTAAATTATAAAGCTTGTTGTTAATGTAGTATTGTTCTCACATTTGGGAATTAGGTATTTAAAATAGCTTATTGTATAGATGCAGATGTATTTGATAGATACAGATGTAATATTAGGTAGACATCTAATAATCAGTATATTTTAGAGGAAACATTTAAAATTTATGCTTGCCTTTTGTTTTTCTTTTGCATTGGTAGTGCTGGTCTTGTTTAATTTTTGTCTTAATAAGTACTAAGTCTTGCTTTTCACCTTGTAGTCTTTCATCTTTAAATACCACCAAAACCTTAAAAAAATAGTTTTTGAATAGAGCAGAAGATTTTTTGCCAGACTTCTATCATACATTGTTTGCACTACAGTAGCATGTAGGAAACCCAGATGTGGACTCCATAAGCATGGTACAAATTAAAAAAACCACTGTCTCCCGCTTAATGATTTTGGTCCTGTAGAGATGCTTCATTATCTCTTAAGTAATCTTTCAAATTTTTTTCGTGTTTTTTTCCACAAGGTCTCTACCTTGCATGACTGCAAGCTGTTATTGGATTTTACATTACATAAGGAAAGGATTTGGAAAAAGTAGAGGGGTTTGATTCTGGTTTTGAAACAAAAAAAACAGGAAAAGGAAGACTGAAAAAGGTATTTTTGTCACACACAAATGACAGGTAGACGAAGGGAGGTGTCAGTGAAGAATGGTACTTGGCTAGGTTACGTAATTTCTATTTATCAAAGATACTGTTCTCAGAGAACTAAGGCTATTGATGTAGTAGGTAGTTTTCTGGGAAACATTAAACCTGGTAATTCTGTTTGTGTCAGACTACTGTACTCACCCTTCTTTTTTTCTTTTTTACCTTCTTCCTTTCAAAACTGTTTGACAGATGCTAAGGTTAATGAATTTTAATTTTAATTTGGCCTTTTCCTTGGGTTGCTGACAGTTCCTTCTACACCATGGGGACCTTTCTTTTCCAACTCACTTCACGTTTCAGTAAGAAGTGGAGCATCTGATGGAAACTTCTTCGTGAATAAGTGAACTCAGCTGGAACACAGCCAAATACTGTCAGAACTGGCTCCCTGAATCCCAGTCTTGTGTTTTACCATGGTATAAGAGATTAGATTCATTAACCTCTCATTAGAAACATGTCAATGCTAAAATCCCACAGTATGCTAGATTCAGCCTATTAGAAATCCCAAAAGGCCAGTTAACATAAAAGAATTAACATTTCTTATTCCAGAAGTTAATAGTAGATTCCTCATTTGGCTCTGTTCCATTTAATTGATATGGTAACTTGTTAGGTACTTTAAAATTAGCAGAAATGTTATTAATCCAGACAGAACTGTTCGATAAAAAAGCTTTTGTCATAGTGGAAATACAAACACTTGCAGTATAAAAATGTTTATTTCATTTTTTTAATTTTCTACGTATGTGTATAGAAAGTATTGCATATATAGAATATCATATATGCTTAACCTATAAATATAAAAATACTTGCAAGAGTTATCTCTGTACCAGTGATATTTCAACTTAGACAGAACTTGCTATTTATAGAAGGATATTAAATCCTATTTGAGCAGATCCAAATGCATCCAGATATTAAAGCTCTGTGTTGAATTCCAGGTAGAGTTCAGAGCATGAGGTGGACTGAAACATCTTTTCCATTGCTTTTTGACTTGAGGAGCTTTCTCCTCTAATGAGTATAAGGCCTGCAAAGTAATTTGAGTAAGATGGAATTCATTCTGTGTCAGTCATATTACATAGCTTCTGCTCAAGCTTGAAGCAAATGCTAGTCAAAATCCATAAAACAAGTAGCAAATGACCCTTTACTAGCAATACATTTTTGTGTGTATTCATCTGCTACTGTGAGCCAAAAAAAATGAAATTTCTGTTTTGTGTGGTTATTATAAGAAACATAAAATAATGCTTTTGAATCACTTAATGTTATTACTTGAAATGGAAAACAGTATTTTCAAAGACATTGCACTTTGTTACACAGAGCTACGCTTATCAGTCACCATTATTAGGCCATTTGACTGCTATTTCAAAGTATGTAAGAGTTGAACACAGGGTCATTAGTAGGGAAATGAGAAAGATTTAGACTGGTGGAACCATGCTCTGCCTTCCCTGAGACAGGAACAGCCACCATAACAAACAAACAAACCACAAGATAATGGGGATCCTGTATACTCCCCCTGCCAGGCAGAAGGCAGTAGCTTAAAGGGAAAGAGTGAATGGATGTGAATAAAGTCCATGCTTGAGGTGGCAGGCAAGCCCCCTCCTTGCCCACCTAGCCTTCCCAGGTGCTTGTATACAACAGGTGTGAGGCTCTGGATGTGGAAGGTCAGTCAATGGATGATGTTCCATCTACACCAGAGGTGTTGCCAAGGTCAGAAAGAACTACCCCCAGTATCATGACCACCTCCATGAGGAAGAGAAGACAGGTTATAGTGGTAGGTGACTCCCTTCTTAGGGGAACAGAGAGTCCAATATGCCAGACAGACCTTCCACTTAGGGAAGCCTGTTGCCTCCCTGGGGCCTGGTGAAATACCTCAAAGGAATTAAGGTGTGTTCCTCTAAAGGGGTGGAACGGCCAACAGCCCAGCTGAAGTGCCTCTGCACCAATGCACACAGCATGGGTAACAAATGAGGAGCTGGAAGCCACTATGCTACTAGAAAGCTATGACCTGCTTGCCATTACTGAAATTCGGTGGGATGAATCTCATGACTGGAGTGTGGCTATCAATGGCTACAAGCTGTTCAGAAGGGACAGGCGAGACAGGAGGTGTGGAGGGGTTGCCCTCTACATCAAGAAATGGATAGGTTATGAAGAGCTGTCTCTGAAGAATAGCCGTGAGCAGGCTGAAATCTTACGGGTAAGAATTAGAGACCAAGGCAACAAAGGGAACCTTGTGGTTGGTGTTTACTGCAGGCTGCCTCATCAAGGGGATCAATAAAGAAACATAGTGGTAGAGAAGTTAAACTGCCCTTGTTATGTATAATGGCAGTCATTGAGGTAGTAAGAACGAAATGATCAATGTATGGAATAAGAAGTTATCTAGCAGCGTGATTTCTTTAAAATACTTTTCAAAAAATGCTCGAGTGATTCCAGAATAACACTCAGTATGGAAGAAATGTTTTAAATATATATCTTTGAGTTACACACTGTTGTCAGTATAATTTCAGGATTTTGTTATCGATTTAAATTTATGTTTTATGTTGAAGACATGGATGTTAGCGTATTAAAAGCTCAGGCTATGTTTTGGGTTAAGATATTAGAGAAGCTTTCTTCAAAGAAAATGCAGGGCAAGAAATCAGTTTGTTTTACAGATTGTGTCAAGCAATACACGGTTGTTTTCTGCAACAGAAAATTTCACCTGTCTTAATAAAGCAAAGTATGAAAATACATCTCAGTTGCCTTGGTTGTTGAGACACATTTGGGTTCTATTGTGCAGAGCCCAGAGGATTTGTTGTTCAGTAGTTTGGGGTTTGTAGGGTGGCTTTCTGGGGCGCATGAGTTTGTTTTGGGGTCTTTTTAAGGGTAACTTTACTAATATTCTTCACAAAAAGCCAAGAAACTTTTTTCTAGAATATTAAACTGAAAAGCAGCTGTTTGGTAGAATAGCTATAAAGGAGCAGCTGTCTTCTGTCTGCTGGTGTTTCTTAGTTGCCTGTATGCTTCTCAGTATGTGGAATTCCTGCCTTGCGCAATTTGAAAGTCACCTGTGAGATGTGCCTTTGTATGCCCAAGTGGAACTACCATAAGATTTGTAATGAGTTTTAATTCAAGAGATTTTTACTTTCTGTGGTGCTAAATAACAGAGGTAATACAGCATACTTCTTAAAAATAATGACATATAAAAATCATACTTGTCCACACTATAATGCTTGTCTACTTGTATGTACAAATAGAAACGTTGGTTCACTTTGTAACATTCTAGAAAACGCATTTTACCAGGAGCTTCCATCAGACTTGAGAAACAAAGCTCCTTTCTGCTCACACAGAGTATCTTGTGGCATTATGTGGGCAGTGCTTGTTTTTCCCAGGGTTGACATGATTGTGTATATTATTCTGAATGTGTTCATTTGCAGAGATGTGCTGCATTTCAGAGTGATATTTTATAAAGCTTCTTGAGATTTGACATTGAATGACATTATCACTAATAGGGTTTTAAGAACCTTAAGTCTCAAAAGTCTTTAACTGTAAACACCTGCTGGAGCTCTACCTCTGTGTTTTTGGCACTGAAGATATACTTTTGAAGATGATGAGCTTCTCTGTTGGGTTATAGAGGTTTAGATTTTTTCCTTTATCATACGAAGCAAACCAGTGTACCGCTGATTAGTACATAGCTTGTTTCTTAAATTGCAATGAGTATTCTCACAAGGGGCAGTGTCTACTAGTGATACACTTTGAAAGATATAGTAAATGTCTGGGTTCCTGAATGCATTCTGAAAAAAAGAAAAAAAAAAAAAAAGCCAGTTTTCTACTGCATCATCTTTGGGGGTAAGTTCTGATTACACTCTGTATATTTTGTTAAGAGGCCAGCTGAACATGAAAGAAGGTTGTTCCTGACCTCTATGCTCAGTCACAGTTCAGTTTTGATTTTATATTCTTTCACCTCCAGGTAGCTTGAACTCCTGAATACAGCACTGATGGTGACATGTGCTGATTAAATTTGCCATGACCTCTGAATATCACAGGGCCACATAATTTTATTTCTCCTTCTAGCACCTCATTCTTTTAGTGGCATTTTGTTGCAGCTAGGAAGGTTCTTCAACTGATGATAGTGAAACAATGAGCAGTGTAATTTGGTGTAAATATAGGTTGCTGATCATGTACTGCATGTGCTGTTACTGATTTCCATGAGAGCTGTGTTGACTTTACATACATGCAAGTAGGCATCATGAGACTTTATATAACAAATATTTTGAAAGGTTCGAGAAGGAAGAGTTGTCCTCTGGAAATATTTCTTTAGTTTAGACAATTGTCAGATCATTGGGGTTTTTTTTTTACACACATACTCTCCTAAGTATTAGGCAATCCTGGAACATATTGATGCTAACAGGCATACATTTAAGTTAGTTGCACAGAACACTTTTAAGTCACTGTATGACTGATCCATGCTAGTGAATCCATATGTGATATTGAACACTGGAAACTCTTAATGCTAGAGAAGAGGTTTCCTAAGGGAAACTTCAGGATACTTGACATTCTACCTGAAACAACAGTATGCACTTTCTTAAAGATGTCTTTGTCAGGGCTTGTGTGTTAGCTGCTTTTCCGTTTCTGTTTTTGGTCTTACTGAGTGATTCTGCTAAACCTAATCTTACTTCCTTTACCTGCAGGAGAGCTTGCTTGTAAAGTGAGTGCTGGGTAATCTACTCATGTACAAACTGTGATTGCTTAGCAGGCCTCTGCAATGTTTTTTTTGCCTAGCTGAAAAAAGTTGAAAACTGTTGTTTACTGTCCTCTAGCTCTTTGCTTTCCAACTTTGGCAAAATAATTCTTGCAACTTTGGAGCTTCAAGTTGTCCAGTATTTCTCTCAGTGATGTTTACCGGGTGATTGATTCATAACTTGGCAATTGTTGCTAATCCAGTGCTTCTGTACAGTTTCTGAACAGCTCTTTTACTAAGCCAAATTAATACATGCATGCAGTAACTATTTCAGTAACCCGGTCACATGCAGTGTTTATAAATGGATATGGATCAGCTGTAAGTCCTTTACAGCCACTAACCAGCAAATACATTATTGTGTATTTTTAGAGGTAAGGCAAGTCCAGCCTTTCCGTGGCTGCCTACAATCTCATTTTCAATTACTTTTACATTCGATACTCATTCTTCATAATAGGAGCTTATGTAAGCTTTCTATTTTTGTCTCATTTTAGCTTTGGCATATGAATAACTTCTAATACTCTCTAATAGCAGGGAAATTGCCAATACACACTTCAGGGCATTTTCTTACTGAGCTTTGCTAGTGTTTGCAATTCATTATGACCTCAGTGGTCAAACTGACTGTTCCCCTCCTGTCATTCAGCCCTATGTGGTGAATTGACATTCAGAAGCTTGTAGCTAATTACAGTGGATAATAAGTATACTTCCTTTAACAGTGGCTATTAACAGAGAGTATACTTGGCATTTTATGTGTTCTTTCAAGATGATGCAATTTTGAAGTGGTATCCAGGGAAAGGTGGGTCAGCATTTCTTAAATGTTGTTAAGCAGATAGTCCTTGAGTGCTGCCGAAGAGCCAATACTAGACGGAAGGGCATAATCCTTGTGATGGACCAACAGAAGCATAACTGTTTCACATCAAGAGAGTGTTTCAAGATCCAAGAGACATTATTAAGGTATAATATTTTGACTTCTGTAAAATGAGAATTAGCTTGCCTTCAGGTACTAAGTGGTTTACGGGATCACCATCTTGAATAACACCGGCCACAATATTTTATGTACACTTTGTGTGTGTTAGGACATTTTGACTTCCGTTGTTCATGTGTCCAAGATGCTTGTTAGGTATTTGAAGTGTTTTATGTGGTCACACAGTGGTTTTTGTAAGTCAACCTTTGTTACTGAAATTGTTCATAAAAAGACTCAGGAGACAATTACCCATTGCCTTATGATCTAAGGATGATGCTTCCCAACGACAAAGGATTCATGTATACTACATCCCTGTAGTTGCTGTGGTCTATCAGTATTCTCAGTGCCCTCTTGGCTGCCTTGGCAACGGTTGTGCAGTGCACTGATGCTTGACTAGTTTTCACCAGCATCCCCATCTATTCTGCTCCTGGGTGTTTTCTTTTTAAAAAACAGGGTTTTTTTTTTTTTTTTTTTTTTCCCCCCTTTCAAATTTCATAGATACAGTGAAGGATGTACCAGTCATGTTGGGGCTGAGGACAAGTGGCAGAACATGCATGCCTAGGTTTTAAAATAGATTCTTAAGCAGCCTTTCTCTCTGAGGAAATATAAGCTGGGTACAGGGATGATGGATGATGGAATGATATGTACTCTATTAACCACGCATGAAGGTGCTGCATTGATGATGCTGAAGCATGATGTTGAAGGGCTGAGGAATTGTTTACAACCATTCTTAAAAGTGGACTGCTCTACATTTAATTTGTTTCCATGTTCATTTGCACTATCAGTTCAGGGTAGCACATGCAGCTTCCTTCTTTTTTAAATACTTCTGTTGGAGTGCTGTGACATTGTTGTGTTTCAGCTATGCGCAGAGCTTTTTTTAATCTCAGGTCAAGTTAGTGTTCCACTGTCTCTAGCTCTGTGAACTATTGCAAGAGACAGGCACGGTCCCTCTTACTAAGCAGAAGACTGTAGTTAAATTCTTGCTGATGTTTCTTCAGCAAATTTGACTTTTTCCATCACACAGGTTTCCTGTAAAGCATCTCCCTTGTCCATCCTCCCTTGTACCAAGTACTCATAATCAGTGAGTCACCACAAGCAAAGAATACGGAGAAGGAGACCTCATATCTGGTATATTAGAAATACAAGCTCAGGGAGGGAGTGTTTCATGAGTTAACAGTCCACTGTTACATTATTAACCCAAGCAGGCTGTTGCAAACACTCAGTGATTGACCTTTTTCTTTTTTTTTTTTTTTCTTAACAGGCATTCCTTAATTGCTTTATGTATTATATTATTCTGTAATGGAGTGGTTTTGCAGCCCACGCCGCTGGTGGCAAAGTTTAGTTGTGTTTTCTTCTTAATGAAAAATTGCTTCATAGAATGACTGGTTTCCTTGGTAAAAGGTATTCTTGGATTGTTTATTCTATATGTATGAGATGAGAACTTTGTGTCTATTCTGTACCTGAAATATTGCATACTATCAGTGCAAAGACAGAATTTGTAAGAGGCAAGTTGAATGCTGTAACAGCAAATGTCTATTTCAGGTGTGACTGGGACATTTCAGGTGCTGAATACATCTTTATGATAATACGTGTACTTTTACCAGGTAGTACTGTAGGTTTTTTCCAACTGTTCTGTGATATTTCAGTGTACTTATTTTAGAATTCATATGAGTGGCCCCATTCTTGGATCACTTAAAAATATTTAATGAAATGACCCATCTTGTACCAATTAGATACTACTGTATGGAAAATATGCTCATATGGCAGTCTACTAGATTATGAAAATGTAAGCCATTAACTTGCAAATGTATTGAGGGAAGCATCTTCTAGACTTTAGTGTAACACAACCTTTTGATTTTAAGCCAGACAAATAACAGTTCACTGTCTCATACTCCACATAGAGCCAAAAAAATAAGGGGGTGGGCAGGAATAACTTCGTTGCTTTTCTCCTTAATTGCTATTGAAAAAAGCTGTATGAAGTTATGAGTAAAATATAGTTTATTAATTATTCGGGATTAGTTCAGCTTTCAGTTTAAAGATGTCCATTATTCTGAGCTGGTTTAATGAAACTGTTCAGGGTGGAACTCCTGATACCTTTGACTTTGCATTTGGGAGTTTGTCTTACTGGTTTACATTAATTGGCTGCATTCATCCTTGTGTGCCAGAAAGGTCATATTCATAGGAATATGTATCCATTTCACTGGAAACATGTACACTGAGCTGGGACAGTCAGGTGGCCTAGTGAGGTCAGGACTATCCTTTCTACTGTTCTGTGACAGCTGTAAAATTTTCCCTGAAGTGTGTATCCACTGGAGATTTTTCATTATTTGTGAGCAAATGAATGGTCAAAAAAGTAGATTGGCTGGCAAGTAAAATGATTCCCAGGTAGTAATGCTTATGGGACAAGGGGTAAAGGATGTTTATTAAGAATGCACGCACCAGGTTAATCTACTTTCTGGGATTTAGAAGATAAATCCTATGGAACAATGCATAAAGGGGTGAACTTGAGCACTTGCTTAAGTGGAACAGGCAACCATGCAGTATCTTTAAGAAGAAAATAAAATGAAGACTACTCTATTTTTATAGATTTTGATGTCTGCTTTTTCAAGAAGCATAAGGGGCTGCACTACTGTCACATTCAGTGTGTGCACGTATTTATAAATATTCTGTCAACATAATTTCTGTGCTTATATTAGAAATACATGTTGCTTGCCCTGGCTTTAACGACTTTACTGATTAGCAGTGTAATGAATTCAGCAAGGAACTGGACTCTGCTCATAATTCTTTTATTGACTTGTATAGCCTTTGGCAAATTGCCTAATATTTGCATTTCTAGTATTTGAAAAATGTTGGTACTTATCCGTGTATGATGCTTCTGGGGGAAGCTAGATTTAGAGTGAAAAATTGCTGGATCAATTCATGTTTATTTCTAGATATTAAACCCATCAGTCTAACCTGTAAGTCTAAACCCGTAAGTTCCTCAGGCAGATGCTCAATTCAGTAGTATCTTCTTCCTGCTACAGTTTCAGAGGGCTGATTGTGGTATGAAAGTAAAGAGGAGGTAGAAGGCAGAGGACTGCATATTTTTTTTCCACATACTTATACTTTGCCCCCCAGTAGAGCAGAGTTTAGCTCCAAAACCAGTGGTACTTCTGTTTTATAGTAGAATGTCCAGACAGACATGTGGCAATGGAAGAAAAAAGTGATGTGTTATGACTCCAGAAACACACTGGGAAATATATTGGTTTGGAAGTAAGAGAATACCATTTTTCAAGGAGGATTTTAAACCAAATATTAAAGGTCTTTGATTTTTAATTGGAGTAAAATTTGGTCCTCATGCCTAATCAGCATTCATGGAAAGCAACTGACTTCTTTGCTAGAAAAGATGCTAATCATTTTATCTACTTGAGAGGAACAAGGGATGAAATGTCTCTGAAAAATTCAGTTTTTCCATGCTTTCTGAACACTAAATACCTGGATAAAGGCATGTTGGTTTTTTACATTATGAAAGTTAGTGGGTCTGTAGTAGCAGTAATGCAAGTACTTCACTATTTTCACCATAGTGTTTTGAATTTGGTTTCACTAGAGGTATACAGAACAGTGAAAAATAGTCTTGAGAATATTTTTCTTGGCTATTTCATTAAAAAAGTTACCAATCCAAAAATGTATAATGAACATAAATTAAGATGAGAATGTAAATGAGGGATCAGAGAAGTTCTCAGTGCAGCACTGTGACAATTATATTTTACAATTATATTTTAGTGTTACAGACTACTGATGGATATATATGAGAGAGAGAGAGATATGCATAAAATCTATTAAATTTGACATTTCTTTGAGAACCTTCCTTTTCGAATTTCCTGATGCTTTTCTGTTTAAAAACTATTTGAAATCTCATGCTTGGTGAACAACTATGACACTAGTTGAAGTACCTTTTTGCAAATAAATACAATACTAACTTTGTGTGTGTGCATGTGATCTTGTAAAAGAAAAACTACAAAATTCTATCCAGTATATGATGAAAGGAGTGGACAGGTTTAAGAGAGCTTAATTATCAAAATGAAAGTATTACGTATAGAAAGTTATTTCTAATCAAATAAGTAGCACATAGGTTAAACTGTTAAAGGAAGATTTAAATGGGTGTAGTGAGAATAATGTCCTACAAATTTGAGTCTATAATAAAAAGTGTGGACGATAGTGCTTTTTTACAGATTCTGCAAGTGTATTGTCAACAGCCGTCTATAGGCTTGCCAGGCTCTGCATTCTTATGAGCGCTTGTGAAGACAGGCTGTGATGTAACTATTTATTAACTGTAAGTATTTTTTATTCTGATGTAACTCTAAGTATTTACAGAAACACAAACACACAAGGCGTGGTGCAGTTCAGGGCTCAGACCTGTACATCTGTGGGTACATGTAAGTGCCTGCCTGTGATCTGTCTACCTAAAATACCGTTTTAGTAAGCAAAGCCTACAGGTATGCAGCCACTGGAGGACCGCTGGTGAGATCAGTAGTCCCTGTCTGAGGGGCAGCCTCCTGTTGCCTGCCTTCTCCGGCAAGCTGTCATAGGGCAGTCATGGTGCCAGCATGCAAGGATATGTGGCTCTCCATCTTTTTAAAGCCTTCGTCTGCCCATGAACCAAATTCCTTCACAATGTGTTATGACAGTTAATCAATTACTGTATGTTAGCAAAAAATAATCTACTAATAAGTAAAACTAGTGAAGCAAAGCAATGATGCTCAATGAAACATTTAAACAGTGAGAAGATCAAATAGGAGACACACTCATGCCCATACCTCACTCGCACATGACTCGTTACAGTTATGTGCTGTCTTTAGCCCGTGCCATGGCTACACCAGAGAAGTTGTACTCCCATGCACCTTCCAAGACAGCTGACTGCAGGAGGGCACCCATCTTGGCCAAGATAACTGATGAGGATGGGGTCATGCTGACCACTCAGCTTACAAAAGTACTTCAGCCTAGGTCCAGCAGAAGGGTGAGACTTCAGTGCTCTTCCCTTGGGGTTTTGATGCTGTCTCCCTTGAGGTTGTGTTTCTGCATGTAGGTTGGCCTGCTGGTAGCTGTTCCTCCAGGTTTTTTTGGAAGGATCTTGGCCAAAATAATACAAAAAGTTTGCCTAGATTAAGCAATTCATCTGTCCATGTTTCATTCAGGTTTTTGTTACTGCACATTTTGATGCCCTTTGATAAAAGGGTGGTTTTGATCTGTCTATTTGCAAAAAATAGAACCGTACATGGCAGATACAGACAGGGGTCACCTTTAGCAGCAGCAAAATAAATTGTCAAATTTCTCTCAATCAGCTGTTTTGATCAAAACCAACAACTGTTTCAAAAGTAAGATTGCATTCTCTCTGTTTAAAATTTTTTTTTTTTTAGTATACAAATCTCATTGCATTCAGATAATTAAAATGCTGTAACAGTTTTCACATTTCATTGCCTAATTAACAGCAATAAAGGCCACACTAAATCAGGATGAATCTGTAATTTCAGCACTAATCACACAAGTGTGAGTGTCAGCATCATAATGAGATGCACAAATCTGGAGGTAATGAGGCTGTGGCTGTCTGGGAAATTAGAGCAAGTGCTGGCACAAATTGTACAGCAAGGTTTATTCCCATTTTATTAATTATATGCTTGCACAGGGAATTGTAACCAACTCAAATTACTTTAATTTGTGAAATTCGTGCTCCAGCTATGAACTTGACATCTGAGAGTGAAGTTGGGTTCCCCATCCCTCCCTCAGTGCAAAAAATGACAACAAACCTCCCCAATGCTCTGAAATTTTTGTTTAGATTTGAAGACTTTGACATTCTAGGATGCGAGGGTATTGCAAAGCTGATGGCAGCACTGTTGCACAATGATAATTTTGTGGTGATGGTGCTGTCCCACTATGTAGAATGTGAAGGCTTTCTGAGGTGGAAAGGGGTTTCAGTAATTCCAAAGTTAAGAGTATGACAAATAAAAATATTTGGGGCACAGATAATGACTGGCGTAATAGAATTTCATCTCTTACCCGGGGTACTAAACCTCTTTGATTGATGAACTGATAAATACAAGCTTGACTGTTTTTGGTTAAGCAAAAGCATAATTTTGCATTCTGACAAAAAGTGTTGCAATGCTCCAGACTGAAAAATACTGATTTATATGAGGTTGGTTTGTTTTATGAACAAATCAGGCAATTTCATCTATGCTTCATGTCAAGGTGGAGAAATGATTTGTGCTGATTCTGTCCTGAAACTGTATAATAAACTTCTGGGTAATTTGGACATTCTTACAGTGCCTGAATTAACTTTTTGAAACATATGCACATTTTATATTGATAGCCAAGGATGACAGTGATCTTTCTCACACTGTAATCTTTCACAATTAGTTAATATTCAGCACTGAAATACTGTACCTTAAACTTTCATTCTAAATACTACTAGACTGGTTCATGGAGAATTTTCTGTAACATGCTCACAAAATGACTATTCATTGTATCTATAATCAGGTTTTATGTTGCATTAATGTTTCTAACCAAAGAGTTGATAATGAATCTACTATCATTGCGAAAAGGATTGTTCAGAAGGGGTTGAATGAATTCTATTGCTTGGGCTCTGTTTGTCATGATGTTCAGAAGTTTTAAAGGTGCCAGTGAGGCTGATGATTATCTTCAGTAGCACGATAAGCATTTTACAGGGAGAACGCTGACAATCCCACAGTGGATAACAATTTATTCTCTTTCACTAGATAAAGGTTGGTACTAGCAAGTAACTTCTTGTATCAGGAGTTAATAGCTAAAAAAGTTATTCTAAACCCATGGATTATTCTTCTTCTTCAGTCATATTGAACACAGTGTTACTTTTTGTACCAGCCAACAATGCTATGTTCATTAAATTTGAGAGAGATATACTCAAGATAGTCACCAGGAAGAGATGCTGTATATTACCGTATAATGGATCAAGTTCTTGGTAAAAGACTATGTGAACAGCCATCTTGTGTGTGAAACAGTTATATATTGTTTTAGATGAAAGCTATCTTTCAATCAATCACACAAAAACCTTGATGCATTTGATTGCATCTTTTCTTCATACTAGCTTGTGGTTTTGCTCATGTTTCCAATCTTATTAGGTCTTTTAGTTCTTTGTGTTAAAGGAAAACAGTAGTCTTTTAAAACCTACAATGGTACAAAAAGTTGCCTTCCTATCTGGGATTTCTTAATCAGCCCCGCTGGACTTACTCAGTACTCTGCAGATAGTCTGTGTCATTAGCCAACACATGGGGTTTATCAAGGTACAAGTGAAAATGTACTGATGATTGCCAGTGTAAACCCAGTACTCACATCTTCATCTGGTATTAACAGATGGTATTAGAAGAGGTTCAGTATGGTCTTTCATAAGACTTGCTGACTGCAACTTTAGAAGAAGATTTTCTCTGCTTGGTTTCCTATTTGGCAAAACTTGTTCTTAAGAAATTTGACTTAAAAGTTGAAGTTTGACAGAACCATGATTCTGACACATACCATAAGGCTGGCTGTTCTGTCTCAAGATACCATCTGTCAGGATCCTTGTTTTTAGGTTTCTGTTCCTTGGTAGAAAATTTTGGAAATCACAAAGCTCTCAGAGTTTTTGTCCTAAAAGGGCAGGTGATGGAATGCAGTGTAACCCACACAGACAGTGGCTGCATGCTCTGCGCTTATCCATAGTCTTTGATGCATAGCAGGTATGTCCTGTTGACTCTGTTTTAGAAGAAAAACTTTCAATAGAAGCTATGGCTTTTTCTCAATTTTGTTCTTCAGATTTCCCCACAAAGCATTTAGATATTTTCTGAATTCAGCCTTGGTGTATAGCTGTACATGTTCTCTGACCCTTTACTCTGGCTTTATGAATGCTCTGTTGACCATCATATTGCTTTGGATGTTATTATTTGCATCCTAGTACTGATGTGCTTTAATCAGGAACTGAGACTCAGTCTGTGGGTTTTTTAAAGCTTTGTATATCTGTGAATATCCAGAAGACTTATGAGGCTTGTAAGCAAAGCACAATGGGACAGGAAACTTCAGGATATGTTCTATCTTAATATTTATTTTGTATACCGAGCTAAATTCTCTTATGCAACTTTTTTTTTTTCCCCCAGTTATTTTGGTTGGATAGAACAGAGGATGTTGATTGGCTCAAATATCCCAAAAGCTTTCAAAAAGTGCCCCATGACACTGGTACCATGCACAGGATGAATTACATCTAGCCACCATCACAGCTTCTAGGAGCTTCAGGAGCTTCTGTTTTATCTCAAATATGGAACTGAGATCTAGGAATGTGAATTATCTCAAATCTCAGAGAGGCAGAACTGTAGACAATATTCTCTTCCCAGGTTCTGATACATTGTGTCTATGCAGAATTAGTATTTTAAGGATATTAGTAAATTTGTACACTGCACTGGTGGAATACTGGGAAACGATCAGAAAACAAGTAAGAGTATAAGAGGGTATAGAGTAGAAACAGCAGCTCAGTGCTAAGAAACGGATCTGTTTTTTTATCTACAACTTACAGGTGGTAGTGCTAATCATATATCTAATTATTACATCTTTTCTACCTCTTCCCTTGCTGTTCTATGTAAGTAGGCTTAAAGGATGTCTTTTCGAAGGGTAAAAACATTGGAACGCTATTAAAAATTGAATACTTACATTTATTGGTAGAGATGATCTAAAGTTATACGTGTAAGACTGTAAAGCAGTAATATGAATTGCATTTGACCTAGTTTTTTGTGACCCAGTAAGCTCATACTGGCTTTGAAAGCACTCAGGCTTTCGTACCATAAACTATTATTCTGAAATGTGATTATCCTGTTCAACTGTGGTTAAAATTCGTTGTTACTTCATTATTCAGAAGGTGGTAGCCTTAACAGTAGCTTAAAATACATGTCAGGTATTTGGAATGCATTAATTCACTTTCATCATTGATCAACGCTTAATGTATAATTATCAAGCAGATTTAACAATCTGCTAGGATGATACTCTCTGTTGCATAACTATTGTGTTCGTCTCACAAAATCCAGGGCAGAGAGGGGCCACAAGAGAGAGATTGTCATAACTGCACTGTTGTTGTTCAACAAGCAAAGATACTGTGTTGCTGGATTTCAGAGTGTAGTAGTTGTGCGTTGTATTAATATCAAGTTGGTACTGGAAGGCAAAGTAAAATGGAATATGCTATGTATAACTCTGGCTTTAGAATTTGAACGTCAGGAATGCATAGCTGTACTGCATAAGGGACATACAGTTTTAAAATGAACCTTACATGATCTATAAGAATAAGTGAAAGTAGATCCCTCTTTTTTGTATGTGTGTGTATTTTGCTTTCTTACAATACCCTTCAGCAGCAGGATAATTGGAAGGGCTAGAGCGACTTCTTGCTAGAAACACCCCCCTCCCTATATTGAACTTGCACACTTATAAAGGAAGAAATTCACAGGCATAACAAGCTGTTCTCAGCTGTTGTGCTACTGCTCTTCACTCAACGTTTAAGGAGGAGTACTGTAGAAATACCTTCTTTAGGGAAGTGCTTGAGGGTGTCATCTATTCAGGCATACAGCATTTGAATATCTACAGGAGGAATAGATGAACGCTATATGCATTTACTTCTTAGGAATTTCTGCAAGTATAACCCTGTTTCAGAATAATCCTTGGTCTGTGCTCTTCACTGGTGAAAGCCTGGGCACTGCTGCCCAGAATGCATATCAATACGATAGCTGTACTTGGTTAGAGTAGGTTTGAAACCCTGAAATAAATACAGTATTCAACAGATTCTAACAAGCAAAATCTTGATGATATTCCTTATGTTGTATTGACTTTCTGGGTTGCTCTAAGAACATTGGAAGAGCTGATAATCTCATACGGACATCTGCAGTACAGTATGGCAGTCAGCTGTTCATATGCAACCGTTAAGAGCTGTTTTAGTGATCAAAAATACACACTCCATGTATTTAAACACAATTTTCATATTACAAGCAGTTAGAATAAGTTGTTTATGGAGAAAATGAAAAGTTTCTGCACATCAAATATGATAATCTTTTCACGTGAAACAGAATTAAAATAAAACTACATTGTATCTAATAACATTGTGAAATATCATCATTCTTATAATTCCAGCTGGCCGACTGTTTGGGCGTTAGATGTTTTTCGATGCAAATACTTGCTTAGCCATATGAGATGGTGAAACTGCTGCAATAAAGGCTTGAACAAAGATGCTGTAGTAATCCCTAGTCAGTCCATCAGAGCACTGACTTTCTGAGGTCACTGCTTATCAAACCAAGACACTTGAAAGGCTGTTGATTTTTTTTTTTTTAATTTTCCACATGTTTTAAAAAGGTTCTTCCAACCGCAGCTGTAACCCAATGTAGCGTTTCTCGTAGGAACTGTTAAGAGGTAAAAACTGCTGTGTTATCGCAGAGTGCAAAACTGCAATAAGTCTCCTGTAAAAGGAATATCAGACAGGTGGTGTTCAGGAGTAGATGCTACTATATACATGGGAAGAATCACAAGCATCACTGACAGCAGCAGCTGTAGCAATTAGCCAATTAAACAGATTTTATTGATGATCTGCGATAGCTAATAAACTTTTAACAAGCTATAAAACACTCCGTGGATCAATCTCACTATTAACAGGCTGGATCATAACCAATACTTATTAATTCTAACTAACATTATTGTTTGGAAACGGAAGGAGTAAGTGGACTGTATGCCAAATGTAAGAGTGGAGACATTATTCCAAATAAATTCTGGTGGTTTAGGGAATATTTATAATTTACTTCAGCAGATAAAGCAATCTCTTTGAAAAGCAGGGTTTGGGGGCATCTTTTTAGCTTTCTATGTCATTAAGCCAAGAATGAGACTTCCAGCAATGGAGGTACAGCATAATCACAGAAAAGCTGATGAAGAAAACCAGGCAGGTTTGGGGGAATACAGGGGTGTTTTCTATAGTTCCATATGACACAAAGCCATCTTTTAGGGGAAACACTGTTAAAAAAGACAGGCTGTAAGTAACTTCAGTAATTCCTTGCCTGGTACTATATTTTTATCTGACTGGCCAAATGTTATTTTTTACAACCAAAATGGTTATTTAATGTTACACACTGCCATTTTGGCTTTTAAAGGATAAATATGTAGAAGTCTAATAGGGAGATATTTAAGGATTAAGAAGTTGTAGAAAGTAAAATGTTGACAGATAGGTACTACTTAAAGTTTCAAGATGCCATATGTAGTAAAGAATTCAAAAGTATTTAACAGTCTTATTGTTACAGGCTAGATTCACTGTGATTTGTACAATTTCAGGTGGGGATTGATAGAAGATGTAACAGAATTCTTGGAAGGTGTTTGCCAAATTTCCAAACAATGTCCACATTAATAGTTTGCATTTTTTAATTTCTGATCTCACATTTTCTTGTAGTTAGTCCAGAACTGTTATTTCAGTGATACCATTACTGAAACGTCAGTTTAGCTGAAAATACAGATTGTTTTTCAGGGAAATTGCCATGATTCATGAGTGTATGTATGTACATCCAATTATGCACTTAAAGATGGAAAATAATTTTGCTTAATTTATGTTCTCTTTTTAGTTCTACACATAAAATGTGCTTACCCAAGTGTAACATCAAGTCCATACATTAAGAGTTCAAACATTAAATTCTTGCACAAAAATGTAGGCTTCATATGTAATGTATGATGTCTCTCACACAGAGTTATTTCATGTCCTGAAGGGTTTTTCTTCTTTGTCATTGGTACAGCATTCTAATGGATTTTTTCTGCACCTAAGGTAACTGAAGGTCTCAAAGTATTTTTGTAAATATTTGCTTGAACGCTTTATAAATATTTGTTACAGTCTGCAAATGTTTGGCGTTGGCACTTAGAATATTTGTAGGTATAGCTACCAGAGAAAACACTTCCATGTAAACTATGTGACAAACACTTACACAAAAAACCCCTCACTTACCAGATGAGAAATGCTGCAACAAGAAAAAAATCACGCCTATAACCGTCATGGCTGTCTCAGCAAAAACTTCACTTAGACTACAACAGTATCTAGAAAATTAACTCTGGTTTCTTGGCAGTGAGTTAATTTAAGGTATAATAAATAATAAATAAAAGCCACTCTACTAACAAAAGCTTGGAGTGAAATCTCTTACTACAGCTTGAGACTTACCTGGAGGATGAGCAGAACCAATACAGAGACTGTAGGTAAACCAATAAAGTATTGGCTTCAGCTGACTTCAGTGGGTCTTTCTTGTTCCCAAGTTCACTATAAACACAGTCTAACTTGGAAACAGTGAAGCGTGTAAAATTACACTTGGTGGTAATTATGGTTCTGTCTACTGTGCAGTCAAGTACTTAAACTTTTTCATATGAGCAATAACCAGATCTTTTTATTGGGTGCATGTGTTCCAAGAAATACTGGAATGAGTGGCTAGGTGGAGTAAAAAAAAACCCAAACACAAAACATCTGTAATAGCCTGTTCCTATGAAATCGAGTGAGTACACAGATAATTCTTCATAATAGCTCACCTGACTCTTTGAGATAAGTTGAGATGTTTATTTTCCACTTGAAGCAGTTCTAATTAATGTGGTGATATTTCCTCAGGGATTTCACAGAAAAAAATTATGTTTCTGCAGTTATGACTTACCTAGGAAACTTTGCAGGAGCTGGAAACAAAAAGCTTGGGCCAGCAATGAAGTGATGGCACAAGCACCACATGGTTCTGTTGCTGCATGTGCATAGTGCTGGGTTTGAAGTTCACCATCATCCTTGTGCTCATACCTTTGCTAGGTCTGGGTTGGTTGCAGTGCTGTCATTCTCCTTGCTTCCCTGATAGTTTTCCTGGAGGCAGATCCTTGTTTGTTGCCTGGTAATGGACTGTACTTTGCAACTGGCTTCTGTAAGTTCTCAGATAAGCATGAATCCTGCAAATTCACTGTTAGTCCACACTCTTCCTGAGCTCCTGTTGTACAGTTTCATTTTGCAGTTTTTGTCCAATATTTGTGATAGTTACAGGAAAAACTAACAATTAAATACCCACTGGGACTTGCGAATGGGTCAAAGGCAACAAACACTCTTCGCTTTAGCTAGAACAAGAAATATACAGAGGCCAAAATAATAAATGTCTGTATGTTTCTCATGGCTTTACTTTCCTCCGTAAATATTATTTGAAATTAACATCAGAGCCTCTGAAAGTTCATTCCCCTCCTGCACATAGTATTTACTCTTCTGCGTAGGGGAAAAAAAATAAAAATGTCCCTTTGCTATTTTCTCCCCAAAAAGCCGTTAGGTACCTCTTCCTTTTAGAATCCTTTGTCTTTCTTTCCCAGCCAGCCTTATCTGAGGATCAAAGTTTGTTCGTATATTTAGAGCCTGTTAGAATTTAAAAGTAAAGTGATTTTTGTCTTGTGTGATGAGCCCTCCTCCAAGGTTATTCCCTCTGGAACATAGCTGGGCAGCAAGTGTTTATTGCATCTGACCAGGGAGACCAGATGCCGCTCTGATAGAAAACTGCAGAGTGTGCCCACCCTGAGGCCATAAGTGGTGCATGTTTTCATACACGTGTTTTCATAAACCTTAAGCAAAGCTTAAGGTGTGTTTTCATAACCTTAAGAAAAATTTATAACTTAGTGGCATTCTCTCTGAGTTGTCAGAGGTATTTGATGGAAATGCATCTTGAAGAAATGAAATTTAAAAGATTTATTGGGGGGTATGTTCGATGACCTGTACTGCAGAAGTAATGAGAAAATGTTCTGAAAAGCTTATTGTGATGTTGGTTTTGGATAGAACATGGATGGAATGGCAATGCAAAAGCTTGTTAATGCAAGTGAAAGCAATATGTTATTTGCAAAGGCATGGATGCGAAAGAAGCAAATGAAGACACGTCTCTATTACTTTCCCTAAATGAAGTTTGTCAATGCAAGGATTCTGGAATCCATTTCTGTTTAAGACTTTAAATATTGCATTTCGTTATGAGGAGACAGACTGCATGCATCATAGTTTTTAAATTGCTATTAAACAGCAAAAATGTGCTTACAAAAGCAGAAAAGAATCATGAGGTACAGTGCATTGTCCAACTTTTGGTTTTCATTTGGATTAGATTTGTAAATCCTATTTCTCTGCTTTGGAAAATCTTCATTTTCTGTGTTTACACAGTTAACTATTTTGTTATTCTTTTCACTTGCACAAAATGACAAGTGGCTTCAAAACACTGGGATTTTTTTACACCTTTGTAGTGAAATGGAGAAAATGAATTGTATTTAAATATTGCAGTTTTACAGTTAAGAGATAATTTGAGTTTGTTCTTTTTCCTATTCTATCTGCATTGTGCAGTCTGCACAAATTAGTTAGGATTGATGCAAAAATGGTTACTCCAGGTGACGTTTAAGATGTAGAATG
This sequence comes from Ibycter americanus, assembly GCA_035590275.1. Taxonomy (NCBI): domain Eukaryota; kingdom Metazoa; phylum Chordata; class Aves; order Falconiformes; family Falconidae; genus Ibycter; species Ibycter americanus. The sequence continues at coordinate 34,926,054 of JAVJGI010000002.1, read as the reverse complement.
TGTAGACTGGTATTCCCCTAAAATATTAGGAAGAATAGTGATGAAAATTATGCTTTTAACAAGCAGACCTTATTCTGACAAACCTTTAGTGCAGATTCCTTCATCTTTTTGCTCATTTTACTTATTCTAGTTAAGGAACTGATTTAGGCACTGCCAATAAAAACTGTGTCAGTCCTATAGGTGTGTTTTCATTGTGGAGGGATGATAAAGTGAGGTTAAATCATGACATGCTGGTTACTTTGAGTATTTAAATATGTACCATTTGATAGATTAGCCTAGTCTTCTTGACAGGGAAAACACTTCTAATATTTTGTGGTTTTATGTCTCATCCAGAAATGGTGCTTGCATTAACAATTGCAGTAAGCTGAAACTTCATGGGATTGTACATTTACAGGAACACAAGGATTATCCTATGCTATAGCCCAAAACTGGAAAGTAGCAGTGCACATCTGGTTACATGTGACCCTTAACTTGAATGTTGCTGTATGATTTGTTAAAATGCACCTGACATACCATAGGCTTCCAAGCACCAGAACTGAGAACTGCATTCAGAATACTTTATAAAGCCAGTGAAACATTTTGTAGTTCATGTTTCTGCAATTACTTCTTACTAATTTCTAATATTCTGCTTGACTTCTTGACAACTTTTGAGTGCTAGACTGATGCTAACTGAGAACCACCTGTAGAAACACCCAGGTCATTGTTCTGGGTGATAACAGCTTATTCAGAACTAATACTGTACTTCCCTTATAGTTACTATTTTGTGTTTATTGGTATCAGATTTTGGTTGCCATTTTACTGCCACATTCATTACTGTGAACTTCTGCAGCTTGTTTCAGTCAAGTTTGGGTTTAATTGGCTCTGAATATTTTCATGTCATCAGCAAATTTTGCAGCCTTGCTAATTGCTCCTTTTTCAGATTTTTATATATATAAATTGAACAGCAAAGGTCGCAACACAGATATTTGTGAAATGCTGTAGCTTACTTCTTTCTGTTGTAAAAACAACCACTTACTATTGCCAGATAAAAAAGTCCATATGTCTACTAATTTGATGAAAAAGCCTCACTCAGTGCAGAACTGTGGATTCCTACTGGTATCTTCTTTCCATCTTGAGAAGGTTTGAAGTCAGAAAAAGCCAGGCTTCTGAGACATGACAAATACAAAATTACGGCAAAAGTTTGTACAACAGCTGTTCTCTCTTTCAGTGATGCATCAGTATGCCCAGTATTACTTGCAGGCTGCATTTGCACTGCCTTTAGTAGGAGATACATGTCTGCATCCTTTGGTCACACAGATTAGTCTCCTTATGCTAAAGCAGTTGTTGCCTTCTGATTCTGTAATTTCACTTGCTCACAACTAAATTTACGCACCACACTCTGCTGCCATTTACCTGCCAACAGGAGATGAATAGCAGAAAATTGTAGGCTGATGGGCCTACGCATTACAGTTCTTTGTAAGTGACTTTGCATACCTGCTTGCATGCTGAATCAGGTGTCCTGGTTTCTGCTGGGATAGAGTTAATTTTCTTCATAGTAGTTAGTACAGTGCTGTGTTTTGGCTTTGATGTGAGAACAATGTTGATAGGACACTGATGTTGTTAGTTGTTACTGGGTGATCAAGGACTTTTCGGTTCCTTGGGCCCTGCCAGTGAGAGGGCTGGAGGGGCATGGAAAACTGGGAGGGGACACAGCCAGGACAGGTGACCCAAGCTAGCCAAAGAGGTATTCCATACCATGTGATGTCATGCTGAGTATATAAACTGGGGGAAGAAGGAAGGAGGGGACATTTGGCATTATGGCATTTGTCTTCCCGAGTAACCGTTACGTGTGATGGAGCCCTGCTTTCCTGGGGATGGCTGAACACCCACCTGCCGATGGGAAGTAGTGAATGAATTCCTTGCTTTGCTTTGCTTTGCTTTCATGCACAGCTTTTGCTTTACCTACTAAATTGTTCTTATCTCAGCCCTTGAGTTTTACATTCCTTTCCGATTCTTCTCCCCATCCCTCTGGGTGAGGGGGAGTGAGCAAGTGGCTGCGTGGTACTTGGTTGCCAGCCGGGCTTAAACCATGACACCTGGGAATGCTCAGATCTCACACAATGCTTGTGCAGCCCTTCCCTTGGAGAAGCTTGGAGAAACACTGCCCACCCATCGTAGCTTTGCCATATTCTTTGTGTTGATCTCTCTGTAGACTGCAGATAACGTCTAACTGGAAGTGACTGGGCGGCGTGCAGGTATTCCCCAGCGTTCCACTGCCAGCAAAAGCAAAAATGCAAGATTTCAGTTTGAAACACCTTCACTCCTCCTCAGGCTTAGTGTTGCAGAAGGGCATGAACACCATCAGGCAGTCTTTGAATTAATGATTTTTTTTTTCTTGAGTGAATAATGCATAAACCCAGCTCTTACTGCCACCAGCAGTCCATGTTGTTTTGTAATGAAATATGCATTTCTCTTATATTTGAAAAATGTAAAGTACATTCATTTTGTGGGTAGTGCAAAATTTATGATCTTAATTATTCATTTCAACACTTCTTAAGTTTGTAGGTATATTTAAATGACATGATAGATGACCACCCTGTCCCTTACCAACTCTTGAAATAAAATATGATAGATTTGGAACTGTTCAAGCCTGAGCCTTCTCTTTTCCCAGTCACTTTAAATACGAGCTCTAGAGTCTGTAAGTGAGGTTGCCCAAAGCATTTTGGCACTTAGTTCTTACTGAAGTCTTCTGAAACAAAGGATTTTAATAGAAGTGAAACCTGTGAAAATGATTGAGGATCTGTGCTTCACCACCTGCAAGGCAGTGCTCGGTGTGTTAGAGGACCAGACCTAGCATGGAAGTTTTGTGTTACTATGCCGTGTGCAAATCAGAGATAGAAGCATTCAATTTGTGTATCTCGGCCTTGTATATATACCTTTATAGTCAGTATTTATTTATGTATTTTGATTATGAGGATTTTTTAAAAAGCACATTTATCTTGATAATCAACATGGAGGGAATAGACATTTAGGTTTAAGAAAAACCAGTAATAAATCATGATGTGTCAGATCTGGATTGTTATATCCAAATGATAAAGAAGAATAGCCATGTACTGCTTCTGACTTTCCTTCAGGTCTCCTGTATGAACACAGCTCTAGGTCCTTTAACTTTGTTTTGTGAAATGTATGTGCTTTACAAGTTATATTTGTTGATGACATTCTGAATAGGATACTTGGGGAAAATCTGCAGTGCCTACCATTTTGAGTAATCAAAAAGTGAGATGAAGGGATGTATTATTGGTTTTAATAGGGCTTCGGGTTTTTCCTGAGAGAAATCCTCATACATGTCTTTCAGACGCTGTTTTCTAAATGTTTCTATTTAAAAGACTTGATATTTTTGACAGTCAGTTCTTTGGAGGCTGTGCACATTGGTTTTGAAACAGTTGGTTGCAAACCACAGGATGCAGTTCTTTCAGCTGGCTGGGCTGTCACTGCAGCAGCCTGCCACTGCTCTCTCTTTCCTAAAGTGAAGCAGCTTGCCCATGTGGATACTTCAGCAGCTACTCATTTGAGACCTATCCATGATGATTACAGTTGATTTGCCTGAAATAACTTAGCAAGACATTTTGCTGGATTTAGGGACCTAAGACTGTACTTTTATTTTGTCACTCACTGTTTTTGACAAGGTTATATTGTTTTCTGACTCAAAAATTGCGAACTGTGCACACCTTCAGTTAGCAAGATTCTTCCAGCATGCTTGTGTTTCTCCTGTGTTGGACTGCTCTCTGGGCTTTGAGAACCTATACAGTTGTAGATTTCTTTGTTCACTTATTCCTGTACATCTGATTTTATGGCACAAAGAAATACTAAAAAAAATATTTCTTTTTGTTACAGATTTAGTGATGTTCCTTTCACTCAATGTACTGCCACTGTAGTAAGGGAGCTGCGGAGTATTTTGCTATACAGATAGTTCAAATGCAGCAACAATGCTGTCACAGAATGAGTGTTTAACATGGTGTAACCACCAGACTACAGTGTGCCCTCCCAAGTAGTTTCTTATTTCCCCTGAAATCATATTTAAATTCAGCCATTGTCCTGTCTGACACACCAGTCTTAACAGACCACATATTTACGTTTACAAGGTCCTCTTCTGCATTTGACCTGGTTCAGCTAGGGAACGTTCCACAAATCACTTAATTCTCTTTGCTCACATGCCTCACCGGGATGGCCAATGCCAGAATGTCAGTCATCAGCATTTTCTTTGTTGTATTTAATGTTCCGCTTGTGAATTAAAGCTGAATTTGACATTCAGTGCATAATGAATGTCTTGGGGCCCACTCTGAGGCACTGTAACAAGGCTCTTGCTGTCCAGTTCTGTTTTGCATCATCTGGGAGGCTTGATGAGCATCGGACTTCCTTCCATCTGCTCTGAATGTGCACTAAATCAGACCCCTTTACTGTTCAACTTTAGCTGTGAAAGGCTTGATCAACAACTGGTGGCGCTTTTTTGAATGCTAATTTTAGAGATTATCTAGTTGGCTATTTGTGGCCAAAGACAAACTGAAAAGCTTTACAACCATCAAGTATCTTACTATTAAGCATTACCTTAGGTGCCTCACAATTTTTGTCTTTTTTGTGGGGTATTTAACCTATTTCTAATACCTTTGAAAAGAAGACAGAAAGTAGCACTGTGCAAGCAGATAAATTGTTAGATTAAATTTTTATTTTCTGTTAAACCTTCTATACTGGGATTCTGTTTCAGAACTTTGACCAGAAATAATTCCCATGTCTCAGTTATTGGCTTAACTGGACTTTAGAGTTATAATGTGTTCATAATTGGGAAGGCTGATCTGTGTTCAGTGTTGTTCATGTTCTTTGTCTTCCAAAAGTTTTCTTAGTTCTTTCTAACAGGAGATCATAGTGCTGGTGTTCATTAGACAGCATGAGTTTCCCGACTGTTGATTTTTCTAATGTCTTGTTTTACCATTGGAATTTTCCCCAAGTTTCAAGGAGGTAGCTGGCATTTCAAGGTACTAAATCATGGATTTATTGAAGCGCAAATATAAATGAATGCCTGCAACAAGGTAACTGAAAAAAACCCTTGTGTAAAGATCAGGATCAGTCACATTGTTTTTATAGAATATGATCTGTGATTCATTTAGGTTGCAGAAGACCTTTGAGATCATCAAGTCCAACTGTAAACCTAACACTGCCAAATCTGCCACTAAACCATGTCCCTAAGCGCCACATCTACACAGTTTTTAAATACCTCCAGCGATGGTGACTCCACCACCTCCCTGGGCAGCCTGTTCCAATGCCTGGAAACCCTTTTGGTAAAGAACCTCCCCTGGCGCAACTTGAGGCAGTTCCTCTTGTCCTCTTACTTGTTACTTGGGAAAAGAGACATATCCCCACCTTGCTACGACGTCCTTTCAGGTAGTTGTAGAAAGCAAGAAAGTCCCCCCTCAACCACCTCCTCTCCAGACTACGCAACCCCAGCTGCCTCAGCCGCCTCTCGTGTAGGACTTGTTCTCGAGACCCTTCACCAGCTTCATTGCTTAGTTGAGAGTATATTCTAATGGTTGCTGGCTTGCCATTTACATACTGCAAGGAGTTTTAAATTATTTGAGTTATAGAGGTAGAAGAACAGGATGAAATTAGACTTCCACCAATCAAGGATTGCTGCTAAATCCTTCGCAGTCCTTTCCTATGTTAAAAAAATTCCAGAATTTCTTTGTGACCAGTACATACAAGTTAGGCCTGAGTCTCTTTATGTAAGCCTCTGAAAGAACCTTGGAAGTACTTCATGTGGGTGCTATATTCAGTCTGAATTTTCTATGTGTCTAGTAAAAGCATATATAACCTTGTTTTATGATGGGGATATTCCATGTTCATAAATGATCTGCCTGTAGCCACCAAAAAGAGGCAGGAGTAGCAAACCAGCAACAGTGTTTAACTTTGATAGCTGTCCTGTGTGCTAACTGCTAGGTCCTGCTCCCTCAGGATTTACTAAATGGATTTGAGCAAAACTTATTCTCAACATCTAGTTCAGCCTTGTAAAGTCATCATGAACTTCAGCAGGTTTCAGCACACAAACTAGTTATTAATGTTTCTTATGAGCAGTAGTGAAAAAAGTATTTTATTCCCCTGTCTCTACAAATACAATTCATGATGTAAATTGGATCATTTTTGTTCAGATCTGATATTAAACAGAATTTTAAGAGTGATGATTTTATTTTATATTCCATTTTTAATATGTGTGGGTGCGTATGTTGCCTTTTTCAGTACTGACGTTTTAATAGCCATGCTTACTAGTATTTTAATTATTCTTCAATCCTAATGTTTCTGTGTTGGTCCTTAAGTCTTATATACAGTTCATCTGTCCTGAATCTCTTCTGAATTCTGAAGATTCTTACAATTTTCAATCTCCCAGTTCTATCCTTTCCTGATCTCTTTCTTCTCCTTCTCCTGCTGTACATAAGCTCCCTCCATGAGTTTCTTCTTTCCTTGAATACAGGCTAGTAATCCCTCCTAGATTACTACAAATGTAATGACCTTGGTTTTGTACTGTGCTTTTCTCTGTGCTTGTTTTATTTGAGTACACTTTTTTTTTCAAAATTAACTATGTGCAAATTTAACTCAATTCAGTCACACCAACTGTCTTCTAATACATGCTTGGTTTACTAATGATCTCAGTTCGTAACTTCTTCCAGAGGTTTCCCAAGACGTGCTTAGTGATTTGTGAATTTTAGCATAAAAAATACAATAATTTTAAACATAAGGTTGAAGTGTCACATACTTTCTTAGAACTAGAAAATGTATTTTCTTTAAAACTAAAAAAACACTTTGAGAAAAATCTGAAGAGATTCAGCAAAATTCTTATGAGAAGAAGCTAAAATTTTACAGAATGCTTTAGAATGTAGCTGGAGTTGTGAGAATCAAATTTGATTTTCTTTAAGAACAGGCAGAAGGAACAGGAGAGATAGAGAAGTGTACTGTTACAATGACATTGGCACCCTGCCATATTTCACTGTTTTTTTGCAGAAGACTCAGACTAAGCACTGCAAATAATGACTTGTATAAATACCCATTTGATTTGTAGAAATAAAAAGGATTTCTAAATTCAGTGAAAATACTGAAGCATTGCAAAGGTAGAACTTGGTGACTGAAAGCTGCAGGAATCTGAAGAACTCAGGATAAATTAAGGAAAGATGCGTGAAAGCAAGCATGTATTAAGGCCCTTATCAAATGAAGATGATTTGCAGAATGAAGTTAGTAACTAATACATTTTGGCCAAATTATTTCTATCCATGAGTGCATAAACTTAATTTTTAAATCAGTGGGGGATGCACTCATTTATTTTACAATTAACCATATCTAATATATATACTACCACCACCCTTGCGCTGGATGTTTAAAATTTCCTAGAAATCAGGTTGCAATTTTCTTGTAAGTAGAAAATTACTCTGAAATTACTCTTTGACCCTTTCTGTGAAGCTTTTTTTCTGAGTTAGAAAGTTTGTGTCTTTCTGAAATAAATAAGACGAGCAAATGTCAGGGCCTACTTAACTTTTTTTTCCTATGAAAAAAGTGAAATATGTATTTTTGTATTGTATGTCAGCACATGCGGTTTCTATATAATTTCTAAACTTTGTAGAATTTGAAAGTGTTATGAACTACTGAAGATGTCCTTCTTCTTTATGAATTAATATAGAACTTATTGGAGTGCCAAAAGCAAGTAGTTCAGATGTACTACTGTATCTCCATTGTTGTGTGTTTCATGTTTTCAGAGGTGAACGTTTGTCTCACTTTCCTGTAATGCAGATAAATCTGACTTTTCAGCTTTGTTTTGGAGGTACCCTGTGTTCTGACACCATTTAGCAATAGAATCAAGATCTTACATGTGTATATTTAGGATACTCATCTGCTGGGATACAAGTTGATATTCAGGTAATAATTCCTCGTAAAAGTTGTAACTCAATTAGACTTGACACTTGGCATATAGTGTGGTTGTTCATAATGGGCTTTAAAAATGCAGTAAGGGGAAGAGGATAGAGATACACTGCGTGTAGACTGTAAAAATAACAACCAACCAAAAAACTCCACTGATTGTTCTTTTCGTGAGAAACATGTAAAAATAGTATGGTATATTTTAGTTTGGTTCTGGAATACACTTTTTAAGTCAGTCTTCCATATCATCTCCCATTTCTGTTCCTTAAATTCACATTGCAGAGCGGTCTTGGAATATGCAAAATGAATTCCTTTTGGACAAGACTGCAATGGAAGCTGAGCTACACAAGTGCATTTAGTTCACTGTCCTTATGAAACCTGAGTCTGTGAAACAAGACTAGGACTAGTCCAAAGTAACTCCTGAAACACACTGTGTGAATATCCTCAACACCAGCTGTCTGACTGTGCAAATTCACACGGAGGAAGGAAGAGCCCGTTTTTTCATTGAAGCAACTGTGTCAAGCATGTTGATGTGTTGGTGACAATCCTAGTAAAGAAATCTTTTTCTGGGAGTGTGTGTAGAGACACAAGAAAGCCAAGAGCTTTGGTCTGAGGCTCTTTGCCTTTGAACTTGTGACAAGAACAAGGTGACAGGGCATTTGGAATCTCTCACAGCTGTGCTCTGGAACATGGTAGATAGAATTCTAAATTACTTCACAGTAATCTTCTAAATATGTCAAAGCAAGGAAGCCCTTTAAGGCCCACAGATTCCAAGTAATTCAAAGATTGGTAAGTTTTCTCCACCCCCCCTCCCCTGCCTTTAATACAGGATTCCAAAGAAAAGTAAAGTATGGATGAAATAACTGACTGCACATTTACAGCCCTTTGTACCTGTAAAGCAGAAACTTCAAATACTTTTTAGTTTTGGCTTTTGCAGTGAATTTGGTTTACTACATCTGTTTATTTCTACTATACGTATTTACAAGTTATCATCAAAGCTCTCAAACTTGCCCAAATACTAAGCAACTTTGTTTAAATTGAAATCCACCTATAAATTTATCTATAGAACATGTCAGCCTAACTACAGACTCTTGAAATTTCCATGGCACCTATTGAAGTTCATCCTCATTTAGTTTCAACAAAAGGAAATAAACTTGTTCTTTAAGTTGAATCTAGTTACAGCCTTGGCTTCTTGATAGTCAAACTGGTGAGCAAACTGGGGATTAATCAAGAGTTGTGCTTCTTGTAAATGTTGAAGAAGAAAACTGTTATTCAAGTGGGCAGTTACTTTATTTTTTAGTAAGTGTGTTAAAATTAGTGGATTAAATCTGCTTCAGGTAACTATTTTGATAATAATCAGTCATTTACCAATACAGACACACCATTTTTTACAAGGGCAGGCTTCTGGTCCTGTGATGATTTTGAATACATCACTCTTGCTGGTGACACAAATTAACATCTCTGCCTTTTCCTTCATGTGGAAGATGAGCTGCTCAGAAGATTAATTGAATAATGCCAGTGAGGCATTTAGAAGATGTCAGAGCATTATGAAAATAAGGGTTATTCCACCTGTCCTTGAAAAAATCTAAGGAGACCTTTGACAAATAATTGTTTGCACTTCTGAATTTTTCATCATTTTATAGAAAATTTTGGAATGAGTAAAATAGTCTTTATGTACCTTGAGATGTATTTTATGGTGTTTTCTCTATTAGCAAAAACTTCTATTTCATGTTATGAGAAAGCAGCTTCTTAATGAATAACTGTCTAACCAGGTTATCTTGCACGATAAATCAAAAAAGCAAGGTTCATTAGCCTTCGTGATGCTTTGGAATACATAAATTATGGAAGTTATTACTATGTTCTGCATACAGTGATTGCATAGTTATATTAAAATACACTTTCAGTGCAGTCAAAGTTAAGCACTCAATTAGTCAAGTTTAAGAGGTGCTGAAGTTAAATTATTCTGTGTTTGCTTGTGTTAATGAAAATCATCATCTTCACTATTTTCAGAAAAAGATATAAAACCCCAGTTTCAATTTTTCAGTACTGACCTGTGCAGAAAGATTCTTTCCATACATAAATACTATATTATTCAGTGTATGTGGGGGTGGAGTTGAGTATCATCAATAATAGCATCCTACCCTTAACAGATGTCACCTCTTGAGATATGACTTTCATTCTTGACTAGTGAATATATTGTTTTCTTAGTAGCTGTGAGAAATCAAACTAAACAGCAGATTGCATAGTTTTCTATCACTCTTTGAAAATACTTAAAGAAACAAGTGAAATAGTAGTTGATGCTTGTTTAAATAGTTGTGGAAATCCTAAGCCACAGACTTCAGTAATGTGTGGAAAAATTGAAGGTGTCTGTATTATACAGAGCTGTCTTTCCCTTCTGCAGAAAGGCAGTAACATTGGAGGTACAATGTAATGTCCCATATGCATCTCTTTCTAGCAAAATCTGTTTTGTGTGTATGTTGTTTTTAGTGCTAATATATTTCTGTCCTTTTAAAATACTTCTTTGATCCTCGTAATTTATTATCCTTTCTTTCCATATGATACATGTATATGAATCCTATGATTAATTCTAACACGCTTGTTCCATCAGCTGTCCTTCCATATTAATGCTGAAGTGGTAAAGACTGTGATACTGCCCTCATTTTTACCCCCAGAAGTTCATACAGTATGTCCTCCTAAGAGCTTTCATATGAAAATATTCAAGTATGTTATACTGAAATATTTAATAGACTTTAAGATATGTTTCTTTAAAACTCCATATTCGTTTTAAGAATAAAATAAGCTTATATTTATATAAGATTTTGAATCTTTTGAAAACAAAGCAAAACTTTGGACATGTTTTTTGTTACAGAATCAGAATGTTATGCTTAATGCTAGACACACTATTTTACTTGTAAATTCCCTGAGATGCATCTGAAAACCAAATCAGACAGCAAGAAAGAGCTGTTGTGATTTACACAATGAAAGAACTAATTTTGACTACTAAGTAAATATTTTGGATTTATTTCTATATTTTTGTGTTTCCTTAAACGTTACTAAAATATCTTAATGTTTTGAGTAGTTTCTTAATTTACGATTTAGCTAAATTCTCTTTTGGAAATACTGTGGAACCAAATGCAAGTATTTGTGTTCTGCTATCATTGACTAGCAGAGGAATAGAGGTAGGTTTTCCTTATTTATTCAAGGAAGGAGAGAGGTGTTTGATTTGATACTGACAAAATGGTAGGTGTGTGTGGCTTTCTAAAGCACTTGTGACTGCTGGTTTGACTCACAAGCTGGTTTGACTTGCTAAAGAAGTCATAAGGTCAAGAAGGAAGATTTGGTGGTGAAGGTGACTATCAGACATCAGTCAAGATTTTTTTTTCTTCTGTCATGTTTGAGGTTGTAGTTAGCGACAGATAATAGTTACAAAATTATAGTGATTTCCATCAGTTTTAATTATTAGAGGTGAACCGTTTCAAGAAATGATTTAGCTTCTGGGTAAAACCAAACACAAACTCTCCATGTTAGCTTTAAATTTAATTTTGAGTATCCAGTAACTCAAATGAAAAGGTAAGAAAACTTGGATATGTTACTTGTATTTTTTAAATAAACAACATAGATCTGTTTGCTGGAATGAAATAGTATTTCTGGTTCTGTGGAGCTAGTGTATTGTCTTTCTGCACTCAAAATTAGAGAACCAGTTCTTTATGGAATGATGTTTCTGTGTCTGAAAAAATGGAGCACCTTTTTGGTTTCCTTTTGAATTACTCATCCTTCATTGGTTTAAAAATAAAATTTGCATCTAAGTAATTGACCAAATTCAAATGGCTAACAGTATACTTTGTGTTAGCTGTAAGCTGGAGAAAAGTGCTCCTGAAGTTACACGATCTTGTCACATAATGTACTTCCCTGAAACTGCTCTTCTGTTAACGTGGTAACTTCTTAGCTGCCACTTTCCTTCTGTGACCCGGCATTCTTTTGGGGGACACAATGAAGATTTATCATCACAATGAAGAATGTGTGGAGAAATTTCAAGAGTTTTTGTAATTTTCTGATACCTGTCTTAAATTATTTTTTTCTAGATGTCTGCTAATGCTGTTGCAATGTTTCAGAAGAAATATTTATACATTGTGGCATATTTAGCTGCTGCCCTTGTAGGGAGAAGTCACAGTTTTATTATACAAACTCCCCACAGTTACTGACTGGGTTGGTATTGCTTTCGTCTAGTTTTATTTGTAGCATTATCCCTGACTTCTGTCTTTCAGAGGAAGAACTTGTTTCCAAATAGATTCTTTATTTTAATCAGTAGCTTTCCCACCTCTATCTTAATTGCTTAATGTTTATGCATCATCCTGAAGTGTGAAATGCTGTGACAATTGATGGCTTTATGAATTCTTTCAGCAGTCTTCTATTCAATATGTTCTTATTTTGTTGTAGGTACAAATCGCAACCAAGATGGTAGATTTGAAAGCGGGGGTGCAGTTCAAAACTTCTGCCATAGGAGAATTTGTAATACCTGCCAGTCAAGTTCATTAAGTTATGTTGTTATAGCAACTGGTTAGCTTCTTCGAAATTTAAAATATCTTGCGTCAAATAATTAGTGCTGCTTAATTGTATTTTATTGCAAAAGAGGCAAGTAATTAAAGAGGTTCTTGCAGTGGCTGTGGGGCCAGAAAGGGTCAGAAACTACTTGTAATTGGAATATATTTCGTGAATATAAATTAATAGGTCTAATAATCTTCATTCCCCAGGATCCAAAAAAGTATCTGGCATATTCAAATTGCTGTTGCTTGCTCAGAAACATTAATGGATAAAAATTAGCTCTTGGCCCCACTTTTTTTTTTTCGCCTTTGTCTCGTGCTGTCAGTGTAAGAAGCCTATAACATGTATGATGTATTTAGACCTTCCCTGATGTGATGTCCACATAGACAAGTGGCCCAATAACATCCGTTTTGGCCTTTTCATTGTGCTTCTCTGTATTTTGATGGTCAGTCATGTGCTGCTGCAGGTTCTTTTTTTTTTTCCTCCTAGTTAGGTCCTCTGCATGGAAACTCTGAGCATTTGATCAAAGATAGCAGTCATCACAGTCCACAAATGTAGAGCTTTGGTGGGGGGAGAAGATTACTGACAACATAATATTTGGGATTTCAAGTCAGAAGTGCCAGAACAGTGAGAAAAACTAGTTCAGCCGATCTCAGTTACGGACTCAGAGGTTGTTGAAAAGCCAAGAACCTGCATTTTTTTCATGGTCTGAGGAAGTAACTTCTGGATTTGATTCACTGACGATTTTTTTATGCTGGGTACAGAATCCATCATCCAGCAGTAATATTTCTTTGCTTAAAGAGAAAACTGTGCCATCCTGAGGGGGGGCGATGGAAATAAAAGAACTGGGGAAGTGGTGCAATAGCTGTATTGTAGACTACAATGTGTGTAAAGCAGTACTGAGGTTTATTGCAGTAGCTGCAATGGAAAATGAAAGAGGAACAGATTATAGCCCTCCACCTTATGTAAAAGTAAGCACAGTTAAAATATACCTAGGCAAAGCCCTACCAATCCCAAACATAGGTCAGTCAGTCTTCTGGTGACGGCAGTTGGAACTTATTCATCTAATCCAAGCACTGTTCTCCATGTTACTCATGTTCTTGCATTGTAGGGCTTTGCAGTTTTACAGTTGACAGATCCATCTGTTTCTGTTCATCTCCTAGCTTTGCTATCATCTTCTTTTTCTGTTTTCTTTACTTAACAAGGTCATTCATACCTCATCTCTGTGCATAGGACTGTAGCAGGAGCTTGTGATAATTAGGTAGGTGGGGCAGAGGGAGTTATTCCCAGGTAGCACCTCTGCCATATGGTTTTGAAATGGCTCTTTGTAAGGAAAAGTAAAGCCTTACTTCCCCCCCTCAGGCCTGCCTTAAGGTAGAAAAGTTGACTTATTTGTGGCAGTGAACCTATTCCCTATCTAGCCAGATTAATTCATTGGAATAAATTTTTTTAATTAAAACAATCAAATGCTTTTCTTGAGCCTTTGAAAAAAGCAATGTTCACTGATGAAATCAGAAGAAAAGAGGAAAATTATAACCTTTTTTCCCCAACAGCTGTTTCTAGATTGTGCTGCCTTTTTTTTTTTTCCCTATAAAAAAAGACATTGTTCATTCTACACCGTATCAGTCTCTCTTCCGCTATGCTTTTAGTAATTGATGCCTTGCAGGATTTTTTGCTCTTTAATTTGTGTTGGGCTTTCTGGATTTGCCTTCTGTTACATGCATATCATAGTGTTTGTTAATATTTAAGTTGGTTTTGTTAATATTTAACTTGTTTAGATTTACACTTAGTGAGTGTTTAAAGGACATTCTTCTTCTATTAATTACACAGCTGTAGTGGTGATTACTCCGTGTGTTGGATGACTTGTGTAGGGAATTCAAAGTGATAGTATTTTGAAACTGTTATTGCAATTTAATATATTTGCATATGGAACAACTTGAGATACATAAAAGCCCTATTGTTTTACCCTTAGCAGTGTACTAGGATAAATTGTGAATACTTACTGTCTGAATTTGCTGAAATATTTGCAAAAAGCAAATTTCTGTCATTCAAGCACAGCAAAAAGATTTATTTTCTAACTTCCCCAGATGTTAACAAAGCTTTAGAATGTACACTGATCCCGCCTATGGTGTGAATATAATTCCTGTTTACACTTTTCCTCTAAATCAACAATTTCTTCAGCAAACCAAAGATCCTTTGTATACAGAGTGCTGTATACCTGGTAGAGGGCCGTAGTTATGGTTAATGCAAAAAGTAGTGCTGTTCAATTTAAAGATTAAAAAAATTATATACATACCTGTTAGAGGTAAAATAGTATTGCATTTTGAAGTCTTCCAGTTAATACAAAGGGGAAAAAATGTGGTGGCCATCATTTTGTCCCTTGATTTGCACTCCAAGCATTGCCATTTGATTTAAGTAACAGTTCTTTTGGAAGTAATTTCGAATAAATATATGCATGTTGGTTTTTACTTTAAAATTTAGTCTTAACCTTAACAAATTTTACCAGCTGGCACAGATATGTTTGTTCAGCAGAAACTAAACAGATAAAAATATGCAAATATTTGTTGGAGTTACAGCAAAGATACAGAAGATATTCAGCTGTTTTTTCAGGTTGAGAAGTGCCAGGCTTTTCCTTAAAACTGAACACTGCCAAATGAATATGTATTAGTTTAACTAAGTATCAAGAGATTTAAAATCGGTGTTCTCAAGTATTTACTTAACTGCCCTGATGATTTCTTAAAAAGGCATAAATCCCTACTCTCATTCTATAACATACAGTGTATTACATCATAGACCATCTTCAATTCAATTCATGCCTAAAATGGAGGAATTATATGCCACCCAGATTATTCTAAAGCAAGTTAAAAATGTACTAACCCTCTGAGATTTGCATTATTTATGAGAGATTAATAGTAATTTGCATGAATTTGTCATCATTCTATCTTTTCAAAAAACAAAGGCTGAAAGTCTTATATTAGTTCTGTTGGTGTAAATCCAGAATAAATCTCTGTAACTGTGACTAAAACATGGTCAACTGAGAGGAGAAAAATCCCTCTGATGAGTATAAAAAATGAACTTGAAAGTCAGCAGAAATGTTCTTCATTCTTCACTTAACTTGGTCCCAAAATATGGAAAAGCATATATAGTTCATAGCTTCATAGGACACTGGAGGTTTGCAGAAAATCTGCCATAGATTTTCCTTTAGTTTAGTTACCTTCTTTAGTTATAATCCTCCCAGTCAGGGATTGAATTTATGATCTCTTTCATATGAAGGCAAAATTATCTGCTGTATTGCACTTGCTCATTTAAATTTATTACTGTGCATCTGTAACTACTTCATGCTAAAAAACTATCCCTGAACTATGTTTCTTTTGTCTTACAGAAAGTGTTTGGTGCTCAGGTCTTCAGAGGCTGAACTTGAGACATGACAGGTGATAATTAAAAGACATGGAGTAGCTTGGAAATATTTTTCTGCTTTGTGAGAGCTAGGTTGAAATACTAAAATTTAATTGACATGCCAGCTAAAGTAAAAGTTGGAACAAAACCCTGAAAATTATCAAAAACTATGTGTGTGATAACCTGGAAGTCCTATTTTAGTTAGATTATCAGCAATGAGAATTTAGCAGGTTAACCTCAGAGGCAGGAGCAAAACTTCCTGTGTTTTGGTCTTTGCTACCTCTAGAAGTCAAGAGAATACTACAATATGCTTCCATTTAGGAACATAACCTGAAATAGGTTTTGAATGCATTAGTTTTAAGAGACCATGGGTAACATTTATGAGAAAACTAGAGCAGCACAGTAAGATACATAAAGCTTGAGTAACTCTGTAATTTTGTAGCTACTTTTAGATAGTTTATCACAATTGCTTTTATGGAATTGAATTTATTTTTTGTAAGGAATTACTTAAATACTATTATTTTAAGAAGTATTCTTACATTATGAAAGCATTTATTACATAGTTTTCAAGTGAGAAGAAATAGGTACAAGTAAATGGTGGATATTTTGTCCTTGTTTGTCACAGCAGCATTGAAAATTACAGTCCTAGGGCTCTGGTACATGGGAGTATGGCAGTGTCCTGGATGGAGGAGATAATACCACGAATTAATTTGTTGGGCTGACATTAAGACCATTCTTAAAGGCATTTATTTGTTGCATTCAGCAGGATGCTTGGGATCTCAAGGATCTGCAGTGGAGCTGTACAAGGCAGTGCTGCATGCTGCCTTCTTGCTTCTTGGACCATTCTTCCTGTAGCTTAAGAATGAAGCATGTCTTATATGCTGAAATGCAGGGCCACAGTAGCAGAGGCTGCCTTCAAGAGATTTGAAGGATATGGATATTCCCAGTGCTTTGAAGGGAGAGGGCTGTTCAACAATTAGGTCACTTCTATAGTGTAGCATTTTGTATCAACTTGCTTTCACAGGTCACCTTTTACTGACCTGTGAGTAATGAGGTGATGTGATTAATGAGGCCAGGGAGAAGCAGGCAGAGATGCTGGTAGTGGAAGTTGCAGGCGTGATATGATTGTCAGCTAAGGAATCTGAACACTCTTCTGAGGCTACTTGCAAGTGGAGATCTATTTCCGTGTCTCATTCTCAGCATCTTGTGAAGCAGATGGAATCCGAATAGCAGTCAACTTCCTCGGGCTGCAGTCTCCTACTGAAGTTAGTTTTGTTCATCACCTGAAGTTCTGGTTCTTGGAGACACACACTGCTGCTGTCTGGCCTAAACTATTTCTTCTATTTCTGGGGAGAGGACAAAGCCAGTATTTCTCTCCTAAGGCTGTTGCTGACCTGGGTTAGTTTTAAATATCCAGAGTCCTTCAGCCTGCAAGTTCTGTGCTCTGCCTGACTAGAGAAGGTCACCTGGGAGCTATGCCACTTGCAGATCTTCCCCTTCAGCATCCTTCTCCTGTCCTTGGTGCTTCTCCCATCCTGCTGCTCGAACCCAACAGATGTTACCTTTTATTCTCCTTTGCTACCAAGTGTAACCTTTTGTAACTGTGCCCTGCATGGGGCTAGGCCCCTGCCCATCTGTCTCAGCCAGGACCACTTAGTAACCCTATGGAAAACAGCGGGCTGGAGCACCTACCTGGCACACGCCTCCTGGCAACCGCAAATGTTGTCCTCCGGTACCCAGACCCAGGTCAGACAGGGCTGAGGTTGGGGCTTGGAAGAAGAACTGTGCTGCTCCTTTCCTGACACAGGGTGAGGAAAAGATGTTCCTGCTGGCTTTTGTGGTTATTACATCTGGTGAGTGACATTGCTGTTGACCTTATGTTTGTATTGGGATGGTTTTAATTCAGGGTCAGTTGAAAGGAGATGCAGTAAGCATCTGGAAGTTAGCAGTGATGTTCACTGGCGTTAAGATCATCTGGCCTTTTAGGCAAGGATGGAAGAGAAATGGGATTATTTTTTTTTTTATATCTGCCTTTTTTAATGAAGTAGACATGGAAGAATTAAGAATATCCATGTAAGTGACTCAGCACTCAACCTTCATTTTCATAGCTGGAGTGGATTCAGTTTCATCTCCAATACACTGAATTAAGATCAGCTGAATCTGACCAGGCTCCAAATCCAGCATAACACAGTTTTCGTAGCTAATCTTTGTAGCACATATACCTGGTTTGTATATTTTGAGCAACAGGAAAGTCTGGAAAGCTTTTATGATGTGTGTAAAAAAACCCACAAAACTGACAAACCCAACCTGACATGCAACAGAACTAGCATAGTTATAGTTTTTATTATTTACAGCTGAAGCTAAACAGCAGATACATTAGTGTATCTGAACTTTGTTCAGCCACGCATCCAAAGGTACACAGCCTCACTTTTCCATATGCATTGCCTGTTGTGTCAGTTCTTGGAAGAATGAAGCACAGTATTGTACTTCATGTATTTGAAAACACTTTGACCTCAGTTGAGCATTACTTAAGCAGTTCAGAAAATGTTCCCTTGAACTAGCAGTTTTATCTTCAAAGATATGTCTTTTTAGGATGAACCTGCTGATTCTTGAAACAAACCTATAGGGATAAACAAGCGTTGGTTTTCATCATGTTGAGAAGTAGTTTTAAGCAGAGAGACTATGTCTTGTCTCAGATTTTGTAGTTAAACAGATTATTGGGTGAGCTGGAACAGAATTTAAGCTTTTATGTTGTATGGTCTAGGAAGGACTAAAAGTTCTACCGTTACATGATGATGCTAAAGTCTTTCGTGTGGAGATGATTCATACCCTGGATTACGGTGGAAACTACCTTAGTATAGTAGGAGTAAGCAATGTTTTCACTGCTCAAAGCATATTCTGGCATTGCACTGTAGCATCTTCTGGTATAATCATTCTGAAACAAGTCTGAGGCTTGTCCTGAAAAAGGGCATTATTTTCCCAGTGCGGTTATCCATGACTACAGGGAGGTGTCTAGAAAGATTTCAGTTTGATACAGATCTCCACATTCTGTCCCTTTTTTTCCCATATGCCACAAAAGATCCAGATTACAAATGCTATCCAGAGATAGAAAAGTAAAGAAACCCTATGTACCCCAGATATATATCTATGCAGAGATCTAATGAAGCAAATGAGCAACAACAACAACAAAAAAAAAGTAAGAAAGCTATGATTTTCTCTTTTTTCAAAATGGAAAGGTTGTACTTAAATGTTATATCCTGCAAGAAAGTTAGGTACTTTATTGACAGTCTTTTTTGCTGAGTATTCTACTTCATACTTTTTTTTATTCTAATAGTTTTATGTTAGTAAAAATGAGATATTGTTCTACTTTTTCCTGGTATCATAACGAATCATGGAAACATTACATTGATTTTAAAATAAAGTATAAGATCAATGCAGCATTTTAATAACTAAGTGCAGATTATATGATTTGACATAGTGGTATAATAAATACTGCTGTTGACACATCTACACATTTTGTTGAAATTGTCTTTTCATTAGTAATGTAACAATATGTTTTCAACTCTAGACGATTTGCATGCATGCAGACGTTAAATATCTCACAAAATAGCACTTAGCTTTTGATCGACCCTTCTAGGAATAACTACACTGTGCTGGTACAATCGAACACTTGAACTGCCATTTTCCTACATAGTATAAACAGGCTATATTGTAGGATTTAAGCAGTATAGAACAGGTGAATCGACTTGGTAATCAACAGAGATGGCATGCAGTACTGTGTGTTTGTATAAATTATAGTGGTTTTATCAGGCCATGTGGACCAGTAAACCTCTGTGGTGCAGTATTTTTAATAACTGAGGAATAGGGTTTTCTTGTACTTTTTAGGGATGATGGTCATTGGTGTGTCCTGTAGGTTTTCTATTAGATTTAACATATCTGTGGTTTGTGTTGATGATGGTGGATGATATAAATTTGGAGGAAAAGCTGTTTTCACAATTTGCTGCATTTTAGAGCTGCAAAATGTAGTCTGACAATCTGTTTTAAAGGAGGCTTTTCAAGTTGTCCCTGATTTATAGCAGATAGAGTTGTGAACATTTTCAATTATGAAATAGGAAGTGTGAGAGAGGGGAGGATCAAATTCATATCATCTTTTAAATTATTAAATTATTTATATTAGACTATTTTACACATCTGCTATTTTTGCTCTCTTATACTTAATTTCAACTTAAAACTGGGGGAAGGGTGATGATTCTTGCTTAGAAGTGAGCACACAGGGAGAGTTCTGTCTGATGTAGTTCGTAACTGAAGTGACTCAGAAAAATTGTTAACCTTGAGGTGACCTGTTCCCTAATTTGAGAGGGAATATTGTTACTCTTTGTTTGCCCAGTAGCATGCCTACTTGGTATTAATTCTGTGATGAATACCAAAGACAACATTTTTGTTGAATAGTCATGTTTTTTAAAGTGTGCAAAGGCAATCAAGACCAAATGAAGATACATTTTTGTATCTTCAAATTTTGACTTCAAATTGAGCAATGTATGGACTTCATTAAAAAGACTATTAAAAAATAATAATCTGTGGAACCTCTAGCCTGTAGCTCATAGTCAAACTAAACTTTTTTTAGTATGACTAAACTATGACTAGTTACTTGAGCTAGTCCATAATGATATGCTTTATTTCATTCAGTTCTCTTGTGCTTTTTTGTTTATGTGAGCTTGCCTGAATCCTGCTTTTTGTTCTAGCACAATAAACTATTCTACCATTAACTTGTCTTCTGCCTGACAGGAGGGTGCCCTTCGGCCAGAGCAGAAAGAGAAGTCCAGATCAAACAGCAGGCTTTTAAAGGCAACGAACCCATTCATGACAGCAAGAGCTGCTGAAACCAAACCCCACTATATAGTGACCTGTCATGTGCTAGATTGGATAAACTGGAAGGAAAAATCTATGTCTAACTGAACAAACACAAGCAAAAAGATTGCCTCATACTTTAGCTGGAAAGTTGAGTCCTGACAATGGTCAGGAACAACAAAGATTTCTGATAGAAAGTATGCAATGTTGATGCATATGAACAAAAAGCAACTTAGTAAACAGTTGTTATTATAAATAATTTGCACTGGGAAAAAAAAAAGTTCACATTATGTAGACCCAGGTGTCTTGAAAAATAGAAGAGCAGCACAAAAGAAAATAAAAATCTGTATCATTACAAAATAGAATGGAGCTGAATAGTAGTGTGTTATTGAAGGTGTACAAATATGCAAACCTTCTGCCTCAATCTAGTTATGTCTCTGTTGTCTGAGAAATATTTATTGGCGTAGAAATAAAGATCTAGTTTTCTTTAAGGAGATTTTCGTATGTTCCTCTCATATCTGTCAGTTTGAGTCAAAACCTTAAATATATTAATGTTGCCACCTTTTCCTGCCTTGTGTGTGATTAATTCTATTTTTGAATCAATATCTGACTGCAACTTTGTTTTCTTTTTTTTAAAGAACCCCTATTTTGGTTTTTTGAGAAAAGTTAGCATGCACTGGAGTACTTTCAGCTGTACTTGCAGTTCCCTAGGGTAATTTGCCAGCGTACCATTGTGTACACTCTCAGATGGGGCTTTTTTTTAATAAAACCTCTGTGAAGTTAAATGAGAATAAGGACCACTATTAACATGTAAACCTGTATACATAGAAATACTGTAATGTTTATGCTGTCTTCTGTAGCCATGGTAAGGGACTGAAAGGTTCTAATGCTTGTTCTTTCCCTGAGACAAGAGCAAGAAGAGGACACTTCTGAAAAGCTTGCCATTGTCTTCTGTGTCTCCATAGTTCTATAAAATAGGAATACTTGGCTGCCTCTTTGCAGTTGAGTCCACCAAAGTATCATTGTTTCTAAATTACTTTGAGAATGCTAAACAAGGTGCACTTTTGAAGAGCCCAGAGTAATTGCAGAAATGTTGCTGAGGTTCTGCTTATTTTCATCGGGCTGGTGCATCATGGCTTGGCTTGAGCACCATGGCAAAAGGTAGAAGGTCAATAGGTTTGTGTGAGGTTGGTGGGGAAGCACTGAAAAGTGCCGTCTGTCAAGTCAGTGATGAAGTATTGTGGAGAAATCAGTGAGAATGACTTTATAAAACTTACTGAAACCAACAAACCCACAGAGAAACTACTCTGTTGGAAACCTGTTACTATTAATATAGTAAAAGTAGTACTATTGCCTTTTAAAACTGACAGAGCAAAGGTGCAGGCAACAACAGAAGGAAGATTAATAGAGAAAGATGATGCTTGCTTATAGGTTTTTCATTTCTAGGCTGCTATTTGGATACTTCAACAGCTTTACCCAAGACACCCCACAGTAATGAAAGTGAACAGATCGGTGTCTCTCTGCAAACCGTATTTGGTTTTAAGTTGTTTTACATGAAATAATCTAAAGATCATAACAGAACTACTTTTGAATAACATACCCTCCAGACAGAATAAATAAGGCTTCTAGAGTGTGCTGTTTACTCAAATGCATAAATCCTCAGAGTAAAAATTGTTTTAATGTTGGTTGGTGTGTTCTTTTGATTCTCTAGAAGATACGTACTAGTTATGTTTTCTTGGATAACCTGTTTGCTTTTGAAAGAACATGTGGGATTTGTGTAATAAAATCTGGATTCTTTAATGTGCAAGAAAAGAATATAGCGATATACAACTTTAACCTTCCCACTCTAAAAGGTGGTAGACTTAGATATTGTAAATATGCTGTTATTTGTTATGGAATGGTGAGAGGAGATGAGTAAAAAGGTGCTTAAGTTATCCTGATGGGACGAGTGTGGTGAAAGCTTACTTCATTGTTCAGTCTATTACCCACCTTTGTTACTGCATACTATATAATACTATATATATATATATACACACGCACACACACGCACACAGAGGCTTTTCATAAATGTATGCATGCTCACAAAAGTATTTTAAAGGCTAATATCTAGAGATAGTTAAATTGCAAGGCATCTCTACCTTTTGCAAGCTGTAATTTTAGGGACGGAGTGAGTGAGAGCTCTAAATCTCTATATAATCTTTTTACTTTTGCAAATTTTCTTCCTTTTCTGTTTCTGTATATTACCATTGAAGACAGCCCTTATCAAAACTGTTAGTTTCATGGTTGAATTATTTAGTAGCTTGTAGTACATTCATCAGTTTTGCAGCTTTTCTTTAGAAATGATCTTCTAAAAAGCAGAGAAGGCCAGAAAAATTCTCACTTTTAAAACCTTTTCAATTGAAAGTTTAAAAATGTCTCCAGAGTGTATTGTTTCTTGACCTTTTCTCCCACCAAAAAAGGAAGTAGTTTAAGAAAAGGTTGAACAGCTAAGATGTGAAATTGTCGTGGTAGTTAAAATTAAACATTAAATAAAAGAGGTCTTGACTTACAGGTTATATATATATGCCCTTTGAAAAATCTTGTTTCGAAGATGGGTATTTGCCCTTTCACACACTGTCCTGATGTACACAGAGCAGTGGGGAGACTGACTAGTACTGTTTGGGAGACATGTACCAAGATAGGGAATGTCCTTTGGAGTACTGCTGTGAAAACTGTTGTGGAGGTATTTCTGTATTTTTGTTTTGCATCAGAAATCTAAACTTTTGAGCTTTAGAATATGCCCTTTTATGTAATTTCTCTTACTTTTATGAAGAGATAATGGCTCCCTGAAAAGGGGGATGATGGACCCTATCTAGTTGAGTCTAAAACATCTGTTGCTATGCATAGGCACTGTTGATGGTCAGTTACGGAGATTCAATTCCTGGTAGGTTCAGGGTTTAATAACTGAGTTAAGTCTGTTGTAACTGAAGCACACTGAAAAGAAAATGTGTGGTATAGATTTTCAAGCTGAATGGTATTTTTTATCCTTTGACTGAATCACTCCAGTTTGCCATAGTGGAAGATAAGCTCTGTTTGCCACAGCAGGAGCAGATGATCCTTCCTTCTGATCAGAGACCTGTTGCTTCTAGTCAGAGTTTTGTTTGTGTGAGAGAACCGAGGAGGAAATGTAAAGTGTTAGAAAAGAGCATCAAAATGGGATGTGTGTTCAGTAGTGGTTTCCCTTTCACTAAAGCATTTTTGTTGAAGAGTGACTCAGGACTAGTAAAGCAAAGCACCTGAGGATTAAAAAAGTTACCCTTCGTAAATAAATCCTACTCTAAAAATTATATGTTAAGTTATATATTTTCCTAGAATGTATATTCTTGTTGCAAAAATATATACTAGAGACTTGTTTCTTTATATCCTTGGTGAAAAAGCATTATCCATGAAGATAAACACTTTCATCAGGGGGACTATAGATCATGGTTTTTACCTTAACATATTCCAGTGCCATACTATTTTTCATGTTTTGGAAGAAAAGGAACACCAGCCATAAATCCTGAGAACCTTTCTGCTGAATCCTTTATTTATTGTTGTTGAATGTGAAGCAAAGTGCAATAGTGTGTAGGTGTGGCCCTATTAGTGTTGTTTGTAGATACACATCTGTGGCAGAACTGACTTTACAGGTACTCCTTAATATGTATGTTTTGGCTTCTAATTTACTCTGCAGAATTGAATGCTTATTTTAGTCCAACCCTGCCCAGTGGGTTTGTAATCAGGAGTATCAGAGTGATAAGAATAACAGTCAGTGTCTGTAGACCAAGAATTGTCCTTTTTGACAGAGGTATGGCAGTAAGTTGCAGTAAAACACTGCAGATTTGAAGTCTTGTACAGAAGGTGGCAGGCAGACTTAAAATCATTTCCACTCACTTCTGTGTGATGTGGCAGTGTTTTTACTAGGTCGTAACTTTTAAACTTTCAAAGGCCAGTTGTGGCAACTGAATTGATACTTCAGCTGCTTAGCTGTTACCAAGAAGGAATGTTCTGGGGAACAAAAACACTGCTTTGGCTAAGTTAAACCAAGGCCTATTTAAAGGAGGCAGAATGGCAGGTCTCTGTTTAAGAACAAGTATTTGCAAGGTAGATGTGCAGGTGACATCTGCCTTTTGTTACTATTTCTGATAATCAGTGCAGATTTATCATTTACACATGCTGCACTGGTGCTTCATTAGAGACTTGCATCAACACTTCAGATACTTCATCCGTGCTGACCTTGTTTCAGGCTAGGACCAGAGAAACAGCATGACTTTCTCTGCAAATGGTCACAAACTTCCCAGGAAATATGTAGTACAAGGCAGTGAAGCTGAGTTTTTAGCATTTATCATACTCTTAACTGCTGAGGCAGCTTGGTAAAAGAATAAAGCTGGTAAGTTAGGAGCTGATGGATGAGAAAGCAAATGAATTAGTCTGGATAGGCATATAAAACCAAATGTAAACTGGGACAGTGGCAGTAGAAAGAGGGATAAATTAGAAAGAAAGGAGAGAAAAATAGCAATAAATGAGTTGAAAGGAGAAGAGTTAGGTGGGAGGTGGAAAGAAGAAGGGAGGCTGGCTGTGATTAGCTCCCTACCAATCCCTTTTTTCCTCTTTTAAAATCTGGAGGTGCATCTAGATCTCTCGTACCCCAGGCATACCAATATCCCATGCTTGTCTGGTTCAATGTGGTGGAAAATTTCTCTTTTCAATTTTTTAATTTTTTTTTTAAAAATAACTGCACATCAAATATTTGTTGAGTCAAGTACTGCTTCAGCTAGGAGCTAATATGTTCAGAGTGCCTGGGTAAGCATTAGAGTCAAGCAAATGTGTTGTATGATACAGATGCTGCAGTTTTACACAGGAACCCTTCCGCTTACAATGCACGTAGTGGGATAGCGCAGAGGTAATGGGAAATGTGGCCTGTCTGGGAGATGTTGCCTGTAAAGCTCCTGTATGTTTTTACTGCAAGAAATTGGATAGTGACTGGGGCAGATGACTACAGGAGGGGAATGGGTTGTTCCCAGGTTAGGGCAGTAGAAAGTCTGTGTGAAAGAGCTCTGGTTTGTTGCTGCACCTCTTCCAGACTCTTCACAGCAACCTTGTTGTCTGGTTGAAAAATGTAAAACTTGACTTTCAGAAGTGTTGAGTATGCAGTTGCAATGTAAGTAAACAGGAGCTTATTGTTTTGAACGTTGTACTTTGAATTTTTGTCGTGCTTAATACAGACAATGTAAAAGCCAAGTTAATACATTTCAGGTAGGTTCCCCAAAATTAATGGATAGTAGTGACAATTTGGGGCCTAATATTTCTTTTTTCCCCAACTCAAGCTTGGTGCTAGTCTCATCAGCATAGATGTGATTTGAAGACAAACTTGTTCATTTTTGCTCTTACATACCATGGTGATAAAAGCCTAGAGGCAGGAGGAAGGGAAATAAATTGTCTGCCTGGTCAGGCTGTGTTCTCATTAAATGCAGTGCATGCCTGAACAGCTTTAAAATAATAATATATCTTACATATAATAGGCTATAATAATTGCTTCAGGTTGCATTTCTAATTTTAAAGCTTGCTCATATGTATGTTGACCAGTCTTTAATTTTGTTGGGACTTTCAGCTTGTGAAATTAGGATTTCCCATCTGAAGCCATACATTCAGGAATAAAACTGTGTGCCAGGATGTCTTGACTGGTACTTCTTGTCTTGCGGGCTGTACCATCTTGGTCCCGTGTTCTACATGAGTGTTTTTTCCTGTTGTAACTGGAGTCCCCATTCTGGAATGGGACAATGTGTTAAAAGTTATCCTTAAATTTTAAATATACAATACTAGATCTCTTTGCATATTTCTCTAGTGGAGCAACTTAAAATTTTGTATATCTTAAAAAGGAGTGGACAGGTTCCAAGGTTTAACTTGCATTATTTGAAAAGGTCCATTGTTCCAGGGCATGTGTGTATTAGGGAAGACTGCAATAGCTGCTACTATGTGTTTGCTTATATAGATGCTTAAGTAGCATGCCTGGCTTAGGTTTGTTTAATTTAAACACAAAATGAAAATCTTTTCTAAAACTGCTAGCAGTAGGCAACAATTTAACAATATATGAATGAGCAAGCCACAACAAAAAAGAATGTTGTAATAGTTTAGAATAATACAGAAGGAGAGAATAAATCTTTCTCGAACTAAGAAATACCAATTTTTTTCTCTGTTTTTTTTAAAGTATATGGTGAGGTGGAATTTCAGCATTGATGGAGGCAGGATAGTGGCTGATGGAAATCAGTTATCTTTTACATAGGATATGGAAATTTCTTATTTAAAAATAAGACGATTTGAAGGCAACTTTCTCCATGCAAATCCTACCACGAGCAGAGAAATTATTGCAAGAATGAGACATATTGTGGAAGAGATGGTTTTGACAGATGTTGCAAAATTAGACAAAGAATTTTAATGCTACCGTATGATCACCGTGTTTACCTGTGATAGCTTTATATAATCATGATAGAGTACTGATAATGGGACTTGGAATTCAAATTCCTCATACAATACCCAAGGGAAAAAAGGAATTGATGGTGCTTGGCCTGTGGCCAAATAAACCCCTTAATGCGTAGTCAGGGAAGTTGTCTGCAGAGTTAAGTTCAGCCTTCTTGCTGGCCAAAGATGCAGGTTAATGAGACAGAGGAGCATGTGATAGAGACTTTTGCTTTCTATGACACCCATGTGGCCTCTATCGCTGGCAGTAACTTGCCATCTTCTGGCTTTCTTACACGAGGCAGCAAGCAGCAGTGTTTCCGTTGTGCAGTCAACAATGCAGACACAAGGAGACACTGTCTCTACACTGAGATGATACTGTGAGCTAGCCAAAAACATGAATTTACAACATACTAACTATTCCTCACCAGTTCCCTATGCAGTTTTTTGGGGTTCAAGTAGTATTCTCTCCTCACTTTGTGTCGAGTAGGTATGAGGTAGGTCTTTCCATGTTCAAAATGTCCATGCAAGAGAATAATGCCAAGAAGCTGGTGGTATTGAAATTTCACATGCAGAATTATTTAGCAGTAACTTTTCCTTGAAAACAAGTTCTTTTTAAATTTCATTTTTAGAAGATTAACTAAAACCCTCTTATAGAACATTTTTCCTGATCATATAATAGTGGCTTATAATTAAGAATTGCATTGATTAGCCTTGGAGGACACAATTAGGTACAGCCTAGGGATGACTTCACTTCCTGCACTTGGGCATATAGGAATCAGACTGTAGAAATACTGAAGTACTGCCTTCATGTGCCTTTATAGATTTGTCAATTGATAAACTTTAATTAATTAATTTCTTTTTTTAAAAAAGCCTAAAAATGTGAACATGGCAAATTGTAAAGTGGCTGAGGAAATTAATTGTCAGCTAGAAGATATTTTTGATACAGTGTTCAACATCTAAGCATGGTAAAACTGATTTTTCAGAAACTTCTCCAATGTCATTTCATAACTGCTTTTTAGAAAAGTTAATTCCATATCTGTGTTTTTAATTTGTAGGTACATTGAAACCTTGAAGGAGCACAAACCAAAAATTGTCTGGGATGAACAAATTGCTGAACACTACTTCGAATACAAAAAGTGAGTTACATTTATTAACTTACCATTCTGCAAATATTTTTGGGCATGGCCCAGTACACGGTGAATTACCAGCTAACTGTAGTATGCAACAAATTCAGCAAATGGAAATTCTGCTGTTTGTGATCTGAATGTCAACGCTGAACTGCAGCATAAAAGAGTGCTTTAGGCGAGAGAAGTAAATCAGAGAAGGATTAATGAGATACCATAAGCTAAAACAATCTTTATAAGAGAAGTCTGATGAGTCATGTCTTTAGAAGTTATCCATCAAAGTTATCTGCTGAGTGTCAGTTAATCAGAGGCTCTGAGATGAGTACTGTGAGCTGTTGGGTAATTACCAATAGAGTGGCCAGAAATAGTTCTGGGGAAAATCTGTGGAACAGGAGCCTAGTTTTACAAGTCCTAGTGGTAAGATTGGTCAGGCAACAGACTTCCACTAAATGGAATGGACTATAGAGAAATGTAATGAGAATAACATCAAGTGACTTCCAGATCAAGTTTTTAAGATGACTGAGAGCATGAAAAGAAAGAGTAATAACTTTCTTTGTCCTCCCTTTTTCCTCATGAAATGACACGAGGATTCCTGATGCTAGGAAGAACCCATTTAAAACAGATTTAAAAAGAAACCCAGCAACATCTTATTAGGCCTCTGATAATTTGTTATTTTTGTATGCAAATATACAAAAATATGGTAAAATTATACAAACAAATTCCACCTACTTCTGCAAGTGTTTTGTATATCACTCAGTGCATTGGTAATCTGAAGACATGCCACTGAAAAAAAGAGTAAAACACCTTTCAGAGTGCTTTAAGAAAAAAAATCAGAACTACTTTGTTATTTCCAAAATACCTTCTTGGTTTAAAAATTTTTAATGGTTAAAAAAACCCAAAACCAAAACAAAACAAAAACCCTGAAAAATTTCCTACTTATATCTTTTTAGTTTAATTTTAAAGGTTTCTCTCAGCCTGTAATTTTCTCTGGACTTCTCAGCAACATACATTTCTTATCAGGAAAAAAAATAAATTTACCTGTTGGTCAGCAGTGTTTTAATTTATTTTCTGTGTTTGTATGAAAGGACTTGTATCTGTGTTCCTTCATATTTAATTCTTCGGTATCCTGTTACAAAATTACTTTGTGCCAAACAATTACAAGGTTTTTCGTGTTAACTAAAGAGGAATAAATCAGAAGCTTTGTTTTACTGCTCTTTAATGCACAATTCAGTTGGAGAGACAGTGACCACTGGGTGAAAATTTGCTCTCAAAAAAGTAAATCTGAGGGCTCTGTTTGAATGGCATGCTTCTGGGACTCGTTTCTGAAACACATTTCCTAAATGTCTCCTTGCAAACTGAACGTGTGGGAAAGGGATAGCTTGTCAGTAGTACTACATCATTTGCTTTGAAAGCCAATCTTTGGAGAGTCTTGTTTGCGGGCTTCTGGAAGGAATTTTTCATGCGTAAAGCACACTGGATCTGAAAATCACTCCAAACGTCACTTGCTGCGCTGTGCTTAGCAGGCAGCTGTGTGGCTTAGCGTGTCTGCAGTGGTTCAGCTGGCTGCAGGGGAGGATTATTTAAGGGAACTTTTTCGGTTACCACTTTGGTTTGCAAAGGTTCGGTTACACTGGATGGAGATGGAAGCCAAGCCTGAAGTATGCTTCACTGGTAAATCATCTCGCCTGGAAACCTTGCATGTCTGCAGTTGCTAAGAAATCAAATCATGAATCTTTAAGCAAAGCACAACTAATGATTTTGATGTAGCAGCCAGAGACTATTACAAGTAGTTACAGAAACCTGTTGTCTCTGAGTGCTTGTCCTAGTGCACTTTACTGGTGAGTATTTATTTATGTAAGTTGGGAGATTTCAGGAGCAATTCCTACTTGGTCTGTCCACGCACTCTGCATTTCCTTCTAGTCTTAACTGGTAAAACGGTGCTGTGAGACCACTTGTAACTCATCCTTCTCATTATCAGGGGTTTAAAATGCAGCCTTGGTATCTGTGCCCAGCGTGGCTTGCCCTGTCTGTATATTTTATACAGCTAGCATTTAATTTAACCTGAAAGGTAGTTATTTGGGGAATTGGGGAAAATCTTCCACAGTTTTCATCTGACAACAAAATGTCTTCATCTTTTTCAGATGTACATTTAGTAGGCGCAACTGTTTTACTGACAGTTTTGTAATCCAGTTGCAACAAGATATCTCAGTGTGTTTACTTAGGTTTAGTATCAAACCATATCTGTTGTGAGATCTCTTCTTGGGTCCTCTATTTTTGCTGTCAACCTTTTCATCTCTCTTAAGAGTTGTCCTCCTTAAAGGCTGCTAGTATGGGGTACATAAGTATCTCCTCTGACTGTCTGTATTGTATTTCATTCTAACCAGTTCTTGGGCAAAGTGTTATACCCAAAGAAGTTTGGGACTTTAATCTTAATCATGAAAGTTACCTGATTTCTTCCCAAACTTTGTGCTAGTATTAGGAAACTGTTCTCTGTGCTTTAGGTGTTTTAAAAGGCCTTATCCTGAAGTCTTTTAAGGAATCCTTTAGATAACCAGGGATTTTTGTTGTTATAGTTGTGGCATGGTGCAATTACTATGCACAGACTCCTCTAGGAGGTCTTTGACTGTACACAGTCATGTTTTGAACTTTCTAACTTTCCAGTGGCTAGCATTGTCAAAGCCCATTTAAGTAGGATGATTTTGTCAGGAGGACCTTTCTGACAAATATTCCTGTAACCAAAACATGCGGGACAGTGTCATGGTTGCATATTTGACTTTTAGATATGTTGTGTACCTTCTCTTAACAGCTTTTCTTTCCCACCCACTTTGGATTTATGTGCTGTGCTGTATTTGTATCTACAGTAGAAAAGGGGCAAGAGTAGAACTTCTTATCTACAGTAGAAGAGGAAGAGAGGTAGAGAAGACTTTGGCCCTACCCTGCCTTCAGTAGATAGCGTAGCTAGGGTGCAGTTATGGAATGAACGGCAAAAGTGTCTGATTTCAGAGACAGAGTGACTCAGCTTCCAGAGTGGAATGAACATTGGGTAGGAAATCTCGAAGATACAAGCTACTAAATGGCAAGTAGTCTCTGTCTTTGATATGGGTATATTAATGCTCATGCGCTGAACATACTAGCCTATCTTATTTTTAATGGCAGTAACTTCTTCAAAATAAAATCAGCAGTTTTCTTCAGCCCTGTCTTTGTTTCCTTTTAGTGGGAAGGAATAAAACTGGTTTCGAATTCTAATCTCAGCTAAAAATGCTATGGGAATCTATCAAAGCTGTTTTGACTATTTGGTTTTCCTGTTTTACAGAAATAAAGGAGGAAAACATGCAGTCTTCTACCCAACACTGAAGGTAAGTGCCACTTCTTCATGTCAGAGGGCTGAAAGAGGAAAGAGATGTTTACTTGACTTGTTGCATTATTGAGACACTTCAGAAAATATTGAACTGGGTTTAGGCTTTTGTGAAGGAAGTTTACCCTTATGTAGTTGTTATGATTCGAAGCTTCAGCTGCCTGTACAAGAAGATTGTTTTTTCTGTCTCATGCATAATGGGGTTTTGGGATCTTTGAAGATAAGCCGTGTCTAGAGATAAGATACACCAGGACAAACCAGTGCACAGTTCATGTGCTAGTAGACATGCTGGTTGTCAGGCAAGAGACCGAAGAAATTTTCCTTCTGATCATGTTGGCTGGAAGCTTGGGGAACTTTTGCCTTCCTCTGTAATGGGGTTCTGATTCTCCCTGTCAGCCTACATCACCCTGTTTTCTTCAGTTCTGTTTCTGTGGAACATATTTTAGTGTTTTGAAAACTTAAGCATTCAGCCTTGCTAAAGTCCCTTGGCAGGACATACAATTTCTGTCTCTACAATAGGCTGCAATATACCAGAATACAGGATAAAGTGGTTACTTGCAGCCTTAGTTCCTAGGAAGCTATATTTAGATTTTCTCAAATTAAGCTAAAGGCAGTACATTAAGCCTCTGCTGGCTTTTAATATTGGAAGGGAATTGCTTCTGTAGTGGAAGTATATCATATTTACAGAGAACAGAGACATTTAGTATGGTTAAACATACATATTTGTATTGTTGTTCTAACTGTCTTCAGTGATAAAGTTTTATTTTACCCCCAAGACATTTCTGGGAAGAGTTAGAATTTCTGTACACTGTGAAATGATAGCCTAAATAAGAACAGTCCTTTGCGTAGTTCATAAATCTGATTTATTTCTGTGGCATTTTGTCTGTTTAGATAGTTATCTTTTATTAGGTCATTGAATTAACTGGTGCAATTAACTGTCTCTTACTGAATGATTGCTTGCTAACCAGAGAGTATTTGAAGAACAGACTAGGTTTTTCAGTATCCGGTTCAAGGATAGATGCTTTTAAAAAATCTGATAGTGGCATGAAGAGCTGGCAGCATGGAGTGTCTAATGTCTCTAACTAAAAGGTAGTTGCTTTATGTGTCTTTGTCTTAGTCCATCCAGTTGCGCTTAGAGCTTGCAAAAGAATTGGGCACTGGAATATCCATCTGGGAACTGGGACAAGGCCTGGACTATTTTTATGACCTGCTTTAAAATAAGAGATGATCTGGAAAAGACTTTATTTGCTTCACTGAGACTCCACCTTCAATTAAATTGGGTAGCCTGCAGAGGTGATTTTTAAAACATTTTTTGTAATTTATATCGTATCTGTATTAAACTTGCATTTTTCCCAATAAAAAACCTTTTCTGATTTGCCACACAGACATGTTTGTTGGTATCTGATAAAATTGAGAGAAAAAAACCAAACCAAAACAAAACAGAAATTTCTTTTAAAGCTCCTGAATTCAGAGTTGTTGAAAATAGACCAACATAGCTGGGATGGTGTCAGAATTGAATTTCATGTTTTCTGAAATGTTTTCTACAAGAAATAAAATGGACAAGTTGATGCCATCTGATCAAAATTTTAGGCAGAGACCTCTAAAACAATTGCTGGTCATAACCAAAGTAAGTGAACAAATAATTCCATCAGATTATGTCCTGCAAATTTAGTATCTGCTGGACCCTGCATCTTGCTGTCTTCTGATAAGGTAAGTCAACGTAAAATGTTGTAGGGGAGACCAGGTAGGTATCCTTCCCTCAAGCTGGTAGAAAATCCAGCACTGACAAGCTAAACTGTTAGTTCTGGTTTTCTTTTCATTTTAGTAAATTCCTTAAGTAGTTCAAAGTCACAGTAGTTTCAATTTAGGACAGGTTTCTAAATCAGTTTTGTTACAAGACATGCTCTGTAATTTGTCTCTTCTGCTTAGCCTGCTTAGTGTCTCAGTTTACAGTATATAGCACTAGTGCAGTATGCATTAGTGATTAGTGTGTGGGAACTGTAATGTGTAGCACCAAAGACTACAAAGGTAAGCATGGATTACACGGATAGCCCCAACAGACAGAGCTCCAGAGCAGCTCTGACAGCCCCTTGGCTTAAGCAGGTGCTGTGAATGTGATCAGCGTCCTTGTGGGTGAAGCTGTCATTCTTTAGCTTTACACACTGGTGCTTTTGTCTCTATAATACAGAATTTTTATGAACCCAAAAGCTGTAACAACCCATCAGTTTAAAAACAAAGCCAAAAAATTGTGTCTCTGGTTTTTGGTTTTCAGTATTTGTGTTTGTAGAAATACACAGGCTTCAAGGCAGTTTCTTCTAAGGAACTAAGAGGTGCTGGGAATTTGATGAGGGTGTCATTGGTCACCAGCAGAGACTCAGGCAATAGCTCTGTGCTCCCACTGGTGTTCTTCTTGCCACTTACAGTTGTCACAAAGATAACTGCACTCCTCTGTTTGCATCCACCCTTCCCAGTAATTAATCACAGTGGGGAATTTATCTGCTCCTGCTGTTTTCAGCAGAATAAATCCCAGTGTAATCCACCATTGATTAAAGAACTATTGATCTTCACCTCTCTGATTTAGTTCTGGCATCTCGCGACTTCTCACATTGCACAAGTATCCAGCAGGGTTTACTAATCAGGCTTCTTTCTTCCATAGCATTAGTAGGAAGGTAATTTGCTACCTGAATCCTTGTGATCAATTAACTTGAACTTTCTAGTTCGTTCAAAAGCAATCTAAAGTCACTCTGGCAATGGTATCTAGAATAGCACAAGAATTAAATTCTGTTACATTGATTTTTCTACTTTCAGTGGCACTGCTGAACCAGAATGTCTGAGAAAAAAAAACCTGTAAGAAGTGGAAGGGGTTACGATCTGAAATGGCATCTATTTTTATATTAGCTAGAAGGTAGCTTTCTAAACTGAGTGTGGGAAAGAAAAAAGTATTTCATTTTAGCATCTTGTTTCTCCTCTAGAAAAGATATATGTTGTCACGTTTTTCGTGATTTTTTTTATATTTTGTGATGATTCTCTGTGAAGTTCAAGATTCCTCTTTGTGAGTACAGCTATGTTAGAAAGAAGTGTTTTTTCCATCCTTACAGATAGAATTAATACCTCTGTGCATCAAAAAGATCGAACTAACCCTTGCCTCTATCACGAAAGGTAAATACCAGGTGAGAAGTACATTGTGAGTTTGAGCCATCCATGGTATATAGGTGCTTGAGACCAAGGTTGTTGCCTTTTGTCTCTAAAGGCAGAACTTGTTTGTTGTTCTAGAAATAATATTCCAAAAGAAACAAAGTTGGCATAATTCTTTGTTGTGAAGTTCTCTGTTAAAAAAACAAACCAACAAAAAAGAGCACCAGAAGGCGTGTGAGCTCCAGAATGAATGAAGATTGGCTTCTGACGGATTGGTCTCGCGTTCGCTTAATTTTTCAGTGTGTTGGAATGTCAGGTTGTCTTTTATTAGATATCAGAGAATTCACAAAGCAGTGTGCCATCAGCAAGCCTCTGTGAAAACAAGCTTCTTTTGAAATTTTGCACCTCACCGCATGTATGAAAAGATGACATAGAAGAGAGTTGCTAGTATGAAAGGGGGTTCTGCAGAGCATCTGTTTTTATGACTTTGCCTCAGGCAAGTGGGGAAAACTGAGCAAAGGGCAGAAGGTGGGTAGGAGTGCTGGAGTGCCACGGCTGTAAGGACCATGGCAGGTGACTTTCATTCCCTCATTTCAAAAAGAACAGAAGGCACTGGTTTACAAGGCAAACAAACCCTTTTTTATTAAAAAAAAAAAAAAAAAAAAAAAAAAAAGTAGTGTGTTTCTTCTTCCACAGAGGCAAGAACTCCTTAAATGAGGTACTTTCAGGGCAAGGCCAAAGATACTGCATGTAAAGAATTGAGGGTATTACCAGGGAGGAATATCTGGTGTTCCTGTTAAAACAGCTTACATCTAGTGTAGCGGGTGGTGAAATGGAAGTGTGTTTATTTCAACAGAATATTTCATCGTTCAGTTTTCTAAGAAAAATTTAAGGGAAAAAAAAAGCTATAGCCTATAATGTAGTTCTGTTGCAAGAAAGAATTCTTTATATTCGGGTAAGATCTCAGGAGCTATGAATGTAAAGGTATCTTTGAGTTACTGAGCTTTCTTCCAACTGAGCTTTGCTCTTGTGTTTCCCCATGTTTTACTTTTTTGTGTTAGACTCATGCAGGGTTAAGATAAATACATTTTTATGCACAATTTCTATTGCATTTACTGAAAAGAAGAAACAGCAGCTGAGTGTGTTGCAGTTAGGCTTTGATATGAAGCTAGTATTTTTATTGTCAATTGTTGTCACACACATCATTTTAATAGTTAGCAAAGCGTTTTTTCATATCTGTATACCTAATAAGTAGAGTATCTTATCGAGACAGAAAAGAGGACTTACCTGACTACTTGCAGGATAACATGGACCGTACTCCTGGGATAACAGCATTGCATCTTATCTCAGGAAACGTGTCTATTCTGGTAAGTGTATCTGTCCTGAAAGCCGGACCGGTCATAGAGTCTTTGTAATCAGAAACAGTTTTAACAGAGTATTGTGGAAAATAAGTTGTTTACCTTGTCTCGTTGTGAGATGCTACTTCTTCAAGGAAAATTGTTTCAGTACCTTGTTTTATAGTTCCTTTTTGTTATCATATGTGGGTGTCAAACTCCAGAATTAACTAGCTTCCAGGTAAGAAAGTTGGGAGTGAAAGGGAAGAGGTAAGGTAGACCAAAGGATGACAGTAGAAAAACAGCTTCTTTAACCACTTCTTATTTATAAAGAATTGTTGAGCGAGTTGTAACATTTTAGTGTTGTTTATGGGCTTGAGTGAAAAGAATACCTCTTCTGTTTCTCTGATGAGCTACTAGTGGTAATTATTTTTAAGAGTGAGGGTGGTGTTTTGTGCATACTTCTCTGCGGGGACTGCAAAGTTAACGGATGTTCATAGGAACTGTGTAATTACAGTGCCTCCCAATTTTGGGACATGTCTTTTGAAGTTTGCTGTTTTGATTAATACACAGTGCAGCTGTTTGACTTCAGTTAAACAAATGGCAGCACAAAGCAGATGGATTCTACTTCTGCAGCCTGAAGAGGTTGCATGTAGCTGTTTCCTGAAAATCTCATTCCCTCAGTGATCTCTTTTTTATGCAGTAAGCGCAAATTAACTAAGCCTGAATTGGTGTTTTGTAGTTAACCAGACAATCAGTTTGATAATCTGTCTTGGGGAAAAATTTAGAAGGAAATTCTTTAATATGAAAAATAACTGGAATAGAATTTGAGTAACATTGCTTATTCAAAAAGTTGCAAAAATAAATAACATCACTTACCTTTTTCACATTTGAGAATAAAAGCTGAAATATGCCTTTAAATGTATTCTATTGGAATGAGAACATTACAAGAAAATTTTATTTTGCAAAAAGACATGGATGAATGGAATCTAAGCCTTGAAATTGAAAAAAAAATAGTTGTTTTACATTCCTACTTATATCAGCTACCTTTTTTGGATATATTTTAATGTTTAGTTGGTTACAATGTAACTTAAAAATTATTTTAGAAAAAATACTGTAGAGAAAACTGTGCAGTATTTTCACAGAAACAAACAAAAAATATGTTTCTTACAAGCTTTTAATGAAATGAGCTGTTATTCTGACTTCCAGCATGTTGGAACCAATTCTCCACTCAACTGCTGAGAGCAAAGCAAAACTGCTGAGGCACCCTTTTAAGCTGCCTTCACATGGCATGTAGATTATCATATTTTGATCCATCCATTGTGTGGAGTTTAAATAAGATAAAATTTAGTAATTGTCTAGGAAGGCAAAACATAAAAGAAACTAAAAAGCTGCCCTTCTGCGTATGAATTCTCAGCTGGCTGCCCAGGTGGGAGTAGAACTTAATCACAAGGCATTACCTTGCCCACCTGTTTTTTCAAAGAAGGGTAATGAGGCTCATGTGAAAACGTTCAGTGTAGATAAGCAGCATATTGACTTTCTAAAGACTTCCTAGCTCTCCTAATACCATTTTCCAGAAGCTGCTAATCACAACA
Source organism: Ibycter americanus (assembly GCA_035590275.1). Lineage (NCBI taxonomy): Eukaryota > Metazoa > Chordata > Aves > Falconiformes > Falconidae > Ibycter > Ibycter americanus. The sequence goes on along the minus strand of JAVJGI010000002.1, from coordinate 34,888,322 downwards.
GACCTACACGTGGTGGTAGAAGGGCCAAATAGCCTTCAAGTTCTAAATTGCATGCCATGTGTTTTTTGCATAAGTGACTTGCTGTAAGGCTCACTGGATTGTTGCATTTTTCTGCAAATCCAGGCACAGTTTCTTGGAGCAGGGCTATCTAACATTCCAGCTCTGTTGTCTTCCTCTGTGAAGTTCCTGTCTTCAGGGATTGCCTGACTGATAGACCTCGCCTTCCTCAAAAGTCAGTGTGCATGGCATAGAAGTCAGAAGATTATGGTGTTTCATCAGTTTCCTCCAGGATGTAAAGTTGGTACGTTATGGTTGCCTCTGCTGCTCATCCTACTCAAAAAGGTAAGATAGAATTTTGTTTTCCTTTGCTTATTGTGTATATTTGCAAATGTTAAAGTAGCTCAAAAAAACCTTACACACATCACCAGTTTTCACTAAACATTACTTTTTTATTCTTCCTTGTGATCTGCATTTGGGAACGGTCTAGGTAGGCCTGTTGATATATTTCAGTGAGTTTTCTTCCAGCACACCAGTGGAGAGCATATGCTCTGCTATATGTGCTCTTTGCTGGCAGTGATGGAGAGTGGGGCTGTGCCTAAAAATAGCCAGCAGACAGCTACTGCCCACCATAGGAAATTATTTAGACTGCGTATATCCATTTTCACCCAACTTTTAATGTTTCTTCTCTGTGAACTCATGTGGGGCAGAAAGGTTAAGTTGCAACATGTTATTTGACTATTATGACAGGTTTTGCAACCCTTTTGTGTTTTCCTTTGCTCCTTTTGGGGGCTGAACGAAACAAATGCTGTGAGTGGACATGCTTGTATATCATGAATAGGTGAAGGCCCAGCAGCGTCAGCGTTCTTGTGCTGTGGAAGTGAGGGAAAAGATGCCTGGGAGTGGTGTGTGACCGTGACCACACTGAGACAGAGAAGGAAAAAGTAATTTATGTCACTTGCAAAGCTGCCCCCCTAGTCCCTGTAGTTACTGCAGTGATTCTGTGGTAGGGCGGCAAAGCTCAGCCCTGCTCGCAGCAGCTACCTCTGGGCTGATTTCCCCCTTATACGCAAGTGCTGCTTCAGTTGCTGTATTGGGAGCTTCTGTGTAAAACAAGCCGCTGTGTCATTTTTGCTTTGCTATTTCGTGTCATGTGAAAAACCTCTGTGCTAATAATCTTTTTCATTTTGCTCTAGTGGAAACAACTGGCTAAGTGAAAGCCAAAGTACCTTTGTTTTGCACCAGAGCTGGAGCTAGTGGTGAACCAGGTGGAGGTGTTCGCAATAATTAACACAGACCAGTTTTGCTAATGCAAGCAGACAAATATTTTCTTCATATATTGCAAGCACCCCTCTTCGCAAATATATTTGGTGTGTTGCAACTGTAGATTGCAACTTCAAAGCAGTCAGGTTTTTTGTTTTTTTTTTTTTGAGACCAGGTAGCTTTCTGGTATCATTAGCTGGAATTAACATTTGAAAGCATTCTATTCAATGATGCCTTTAGAATCACAGCACTAAATGGGCCTTTGCGTGCTGCTTCCTGCTTTTTAACTTGCAACTTTCTATTAAAATCAAATTGCTTTTGCTGTTAGCTTGGAATTGTTTTAGATGGACTTTCTGTGTCAAACAGTGGGCCGCTACTTTAAATTCCATCTGATTCCTTCTTTCTTCGTTCCCATCAACCCTGACATTGTGGTTGATGTGAAGATGCAGTTGCAGACAGTAGATTGGCTGAGCTTGTGTCTTGAAAGCCTGGTTTAGAGGTTTATTGACTATTTAAGCACTGAGGATTAAATTATACCTTTAGTATTTGCTTTAGGATTTGGGATTACTGCCTTAGATACAAGAGAAGTTGGGCAATAAGTTTTAAGAGTTTTGGGTTTTACTGAGCCAGATTTTTCAGATGTTTTAATAAGAGAGTTTAAAAAAAAAAAATAAATAAAGGTGGCAGGGAGACTATTTGGTGTTCCCAGAATGAAGACTTTCCTGTTCTCTCTGATGTACGGTGATTAAACCTTTGGCATGAGCAAGGTCCCAGTTTTGTGTTCAGATTTCATCTTCCCCCCTTTGCAGTAGCTATTGGGCTTATCTGCCTGTATCTCTTAAGGTGGTGGGCGGGGCAGGAAAGGGAAACGGTGCTGGGGGCTGCTTGAGGGTGATGAGAGGGAGGGAATGGTGCAAAGCAACTTGCTTTAAGAGAAAATGCACTTTCTTCTTTCTTCCTCTTGTAGCAGCAGCAGAGAGCCAGACTTAGCAAAACAAAACCCAAACCTTTGTGTGTTTTTGAGCCTTGTCTGTCTTGGAGCCAAGGAATATGAAATAGTTTGGCAGTCAATGCTGTATCCTTGGCATATATATTTGTAAAAAGGTTCTGTAAGGTTACTGTTTTGATGGCTTCTCCCAGTGCTTTTTGGCAGAGAATTAAGTTACTGTGTGAATTTTGCAGATGACAACATGAATATTGTAAATACTCATTGCCTTCCCAGGCATATTGGCATATAATTTGAATTTCAAGTGTGTGCAGTATTAAACTCATTTATCAGGTATATGAGAAGCCTTTTCCTTCTCCCTTTCAGGAGCCCTTGGTTGTTAGGGGTAATAACTGCATTGAAAAAACAGGTAGGCTTCCCAAAGCGTTAGAAGAGGGACAGTGTTCCGAAGAGCACATAACCTTGAACAGACCTGGCAGATCAAGGATGAAGGGGAACCAGAAGAGAAAATTACTTTTGCAGCGTTGGGTAGTAAGTCTGTCGCAAAGTCAAACGGGAGCCAAGGTTTCCGACTCTCTCTCCCATCCCCTGCAGGCTAGACCCTGCTGCTGCGTCGTAAGAAACCCAAACAGGCCAAAGCAAAGTGGGGTCCCTTCCTCGCTGGCACTGTGAGGGTCTTCTCAAAATCGTTCATTGCGGAACAACCTGTTGGCAACAAGTTGGGGTTGTGTGTGTGCTGAAGTGAGCCAAGCATGCTGCTGTCCTGAGTGATCCTGTGAGAAGTAATGAGTTCCCTCTCCACTGCAGATTACGGGAAAATGGTTTTGCTTGTAGATGGGGAGATAAGTAACTCTACAAAGGATAAATGGAAATAGTAATTTGCACAGCATGCAACCAGGTGGAGGAGTTAACTACTACATTAAGTCAGAAAGCCACAGACAGTAGCCGGATCTTTAAAACGCCTGGATATTTTCCTAGTCCTGAAATCACCAATTATACACTTTAAAGGGAGAATAATGGTGTTTTAGTCCTCTTGCCATTAGCTAAATTGTTACTGCTGTGATGAGGTGTCTTCTTTCCACCCCAGCCCCCCAATATTTGAACATCTTTTGCAGCACCTTGGTACTCCCGGCATTTTTCATGTTACCTGGATAAGCTGGAAAAAAAGAAAAGGATCTGTAGTGGATCATGTTTGCGTGGCTGACCTTGTGCTTTTTAATCTTGCTTGCATACGCACTTCAGGTGATACGGTTCTCTCCTTTGACAGTGACTGTGTGGCCTCTGTGTTTGTGTGATGTCTGAGTCAAACTGCTGCTCAGCTTTCATTTCCAAGCTGTTTGTAAGTGAAAGCTTTTTTTTTTGTGGTGTGGCGTTCAAGCACTGTTGGTATTCAGGCACTATAGATACTTAGAGATTCCACAGGCCCCATTTTGCCACTGGCTTGTGTGTCTGGGAGCCCGTTTGTTTTCTAGGATTTTTGTTGTTTATGATTAAAACAGAATTTAGCAGCGCAGCTGCAGCTTGATTGCAGCTCTTCTAATGAATCTCAAATGAAAACATAATCCTGCTTCATCTCATGCAGTTGTGTTGACTTGGTGAGAGTGGGAATCAGAAGAAGTAATAATGCCTTTCCCTTGTCCTGCAGAATATTTAAAACCATTATTTGGAATGGCAGACTAGATGGGGGTTCTGAATGATGAAAAGGAGAACAGAGCTCTGCTGTGAAGTTGTATAGCTCAGCCAGTTTTTATTGATAATGCTCCTTTGGTAAAAATACCCTTTTGCTGTTCCAGATATTTCCACTGGCAGCATCAAATAACTCACTTGGGGCTTTTCTGGAGGTGAATGGTTGCATCTGAGAGAAATTACTTCTAATTTTAGAGCAAACCTAAAATAATGAAAGCTTTGCTTAGTGAGAAGCATTCTACAGTGCAGGTGTCAGGCACTTAAATTTGGTAAGTTTCTTCATGATGATGGGGTGATGTCACCCAGGCTGACTGTGGCCAGAGCAAGAGGGTAGCGGGATGAGTAACTGCATGTGAAAATGTTTTTGAATTTCTGATTGTATTGGAGTGGTGTGTAAACACAGCACTGAGTGAGCGGCACCTGGTAAGCCCTCCGAGTTCTCTAATGGTATCTCTCTCTCTCTCTAGCGCTTTTCTGTCACTGTACAGCTTTGCTTTCTGTCAGACAGTAAAAGGAGTGATGCTCAGCTGAAAGGCAGGATTTCGTAAGTAGTCCCTCGAATGTGCATCGTCCTGAAGAAGGACGTTTGGTTTAGTTTCAAAATTATCTGTGTCCTGATAGATGTCTTATCCTTTTGCCATTACTGTTGGAAGAGTATTTATGGCAAGGCAAACTGGGCTTACCTATCAAGAGAGTAGATTATAAAACAAGCGTTTCAACTTCTTTCTAAATAAATTCATTTTATTTAACGTTTTGTGGATTGTTCTACACACTCTCAGAATAATTTCTTCCTGTGCTTATGTAAGTAACACATTATTTTTCTTCAAACTATTTTGCACTTTTTGTCCATTAAGGTGATTCTGTGTTTTTTGTTACTTAGGCATAAAGAAGCATTTGTAAGCGTGTATAGTGAGTATTTCTAAAGACCATTCTTCTAAAATAGGTGTTCCAAGTATGGAATAAAGCATGAACAAACTAAGCTAGTGCACACACAAAAGGAACAAAGTGGAAGATCATTTTGTCACCAAATCCGCAGTTGTTTCAAGGACTGGCCTGTAGGTCTTGCAAAGTCATTTAAATATTGTTTATTTGTTTTAAACTAGTCACTTTGCAGACCTTACTATTTCCCTGGTATGGCCATACAGGCCACTAGTGGAAGAAGGACAAAGATTCATAGAGTTCTGGGTAAATGTAGAAGCTGCATTCCTCTGGGCTCTTGTGAAGGGCCATGCTCTGCTGTAATTCAGGACAGCTTTAGAAATTTAAACCTGAGGTACTGACATTCTTGGAGTTGAAAAGCTTTGAGGAAGAGTACACTGCAGGAGTACATCACTGAATTGAGTTTTGCATATAAAGGAGTTAATACACGGGCTGTGTGTGTGTGAATGAATACCAAATGCTGCGATTGTTGTAATCCCCTATTAATAAAGGGATTGACTTGCAGTACAAAAAGACTTACATCATTCTGCATGCTGTATTATCCTTTCCAAGGGTTTTGAAGCCTTATGTGTTTTCTAGCCCTCAGTACCACCTCACTTTATTGCAGTACCTGCAGAACTTGTTTTTATGAAATGTTAATTGTGGTCCTCAAACATGAAGTACTTTGTCCCATACTAATGGGCCTGTAGATGACGTGGGTTAGGGAAACATGAAGCTGAGCCTCTGCTGAACCTCTAGCCACATACATCCAAATGGTGACTTTGCATTTTGAGCTCTGACAAAATTGTGGAAAATTTTTGTGTTGGTTTTGCAACTACTTTCTTGGGTCCACGTATAAATATTGTAATGGGAATGGCAGTGCCCACATGCTACCCTGTGTCAAAGTGGTGTCCCCAGGCACAGAGCAGTGTCTCCACCAGCCTGTGGTGAGGTCCCTGGCAGCGGCACGGTGGAATAACCTCAGGCAACTGCTTGGTGTTTGGTTTCATCATGTTTTACCTCCGCACTAAATCCAGTATTCCAGGTCTGATTCATCTCTAGGTTTGCATGTGTACACCCGGACTCTGAAGCTCCTTATTTCTTTCATTTTTTGGCAACATCCAACTTTTGCCCCTGTGGGTGTAATGCCTCTCTGATCATTGCTTGATATCTGAGCCTGTCTAGATTCTAGAAAGGGAAACTGGGTTTATATTTCTGTTTGTAGAGAAGCTGCTGTGGCTCTGATTCCTGGCAGAGGGGTTTCAGCATGCCAGCCCACAGAGGAGTGGTGATGCTGCACTGAGCAGACCTGGCTGCGGCAGAAAACTTGGGTTGGAGGGAAGGGTGCAGAGAAAGAAGATAAAAGAATTATCTAATCTGGGAATGTCTTGGTTCCTCAGACAGCATAACAAGCCACACTTCCCACGAGCTCGCAGGGCTGCTAGGACTACGGATCTTCCGTCTAAGAGGCAAGTGGGGTTTCAGCACCCTCGTGGGTGCTCCCCGGACCTGTGCCACAGGAGAGCTCCCAAACAGGACCCTTACTGCTGCTGGTGGTTTTCCTGGTGACCATCAGTCTTACTGTTGGGTCCAGTGGAACGCCTTAACAATATGAGAAGCTAAAAGTCTCAGCTGAAAGCTTTCCTGGTTTCCCCCACCCCACCCCAAGTGGTGCTAGGTCTGAAGTGAACCAGCTGAAACAGAAGAGGAAAGTAATCCATCTGACTTGCTGCTCTCCCTTCCCCATTAGGTAGAAAATGATTTTTCAGAAAAGCTTGTATTGGGTATGTATCCAGCTCATGCATTTCGGTTAGCTTTTGCTTAAAAATTAGGCTTTCTTGGCTGTTAGGCTTTTAAAAATAATATAATGGAAAGTAGCGGAGATCAAGCATCAGATGTACTGCTGGTCCTGCTACCTTTACCGAGCCGTTTGTCTGTCTGTCTCTTTACCTGTGGTGTTTCCCATCAGCACTAGCAGCATAGTGTGAATCCCGCTGTGAACCTCTTTTTAATTGCTAAGCTGGCATTTCAAGGCAGGAGAAACATGAGCTTTTCTCCTTCAGGGGTAAGCCTGTGAACCCTGGGTCTGCAGAAGTGGGGGAGAATGTGACAGCAGGGACACATGGGCTGCTTTAAAATGAATGGCTTTATTACACAGTTCTCCTGCTAGCGTGGGGACATTTGCCTTTATCTAATACTACTGCTCATGTGTATATATATTTAGTGAGAAAATGTTTATCTTCTGTGCACTGTGTAGGATTTCTCAGTCAAGCAGAAGTACTTAAGATTAAGACCTTAATATTTAATAAGCTCTCTATTGTTAGAGAGTGAGTGAAGCTGCCAGTGTGAGATTGGGCTGGCAGCTCAGTGGATTAATGGAAACATAGAGCTGGATTTAAAGGCCCTGAATGATAATCTTTAAATATGCTTAGGCATTGTGGTTGTGCAGTTTCCCTGGGGAATCATCATATCCCCTGCTTCAAAAATTGCACTGAAGACATAACTGAAACTACAGCCCAGCCTTGCCTACTGGCAAATCTGCTTTCATTCCTGGGGCTTAAATTCCTTCTGTGTGCATCTGTACACCCAGAGTGTCATTCCTTGTGGGTTTTCACTTTGTGTTACGTTGTTGCCGCAGGAAGTTGCACACAGACCTGACACACAAGACTTGCAGAGCTGAGCAACTTTCCTACATGAACAGAGGTAGGACTTGCTTAGGCTTTCAAATAAGCAAGTGTTGCTATTTGAAAATACCAAAGTGAAAATTAAATGATGTTGAGGCTTGTGATATGTGCTCTCAATAAGGTAGGCAGAGGAAATTTGAAAAAGGCTGCCTCAGCTGGCTGCCTTTTTTTTTAAAAATAAATTCCCATGTGTGGAATTCTGTGATGTCTCTGGATCATGTAACCTGTTTCAATAGTACTTCATTCTCTGAGATCTGAGCACTCTCACTGCAGTGATAGTGTAGACACAATGTGATGCATTCTGGGATGTCTTCAGACAAATTGAAAGGCTTCAGAATATTTTCATTTTAGGGGATTTGCTTTTTCTTATTTATATAAGAACTTACTAGTCTGAAAGGTGTCTGGACTTAGAGTTGCTTTACTTGTGTACACATTTCTGGGGATTAACTCAATTCTAATTTAATTTGCCACTTCATGCTATAAAGCTCTCAGGGAATCTTTAATTTTCAGTGAGAGCTCACTAAATTAAAATTAAAATGAAATAAGCTTGCATCATCAGTGCTGAGCATGGCAGCGCTGTCCCAAATTTCTGTTTATACTTCACTAGAGCTGCTCATGCAAATAAGGCACCAGGGCACTCAGTTGTTTGGTACTGGATCCAACTGTGTGGCTGAACACCCTCACGTTCTGTGTAACTGCACTGAAGTTAGGAAAGCTTTTTCACTTGCAGGACGCTGTGCTCTGTGTGACCAGTGACACATCAGCTGTGACATGCTGAGTTCTTTAAAATGTCATGAATCTCTGTTTTCAGTAATGTTTAAATTACATAAAATTGAGCCCTACTGCTCCCTGGATTGATCTCCTGTGAGGCTGGAAGTAGTGCAGGTTGGAGGATGTAAAGAGAAGTCAGTGTCTGTACCCCTTGTAACTGTTTTCAACATCCGAGTTGTGTCCTTCAGCAGCTCTGAACCCGCAGCGCCTAGGAGGGGAGTAGATAGGACTGCAGTCTGAAGAGGACAGGGAAGCAGTTGGAACAGGATGGAAGCTGAAAGCAGGATCAAGGAAAAATTGCACTGAACATTTATATGCGTACCTATGACCTTGTGTACGCTAGATGGGGTCGGTGACTTCCCCCCTTCTCCTCGTGCCAGCACTGGCTGCAGTGCTTCCTCTGCGGGGATGGGAAGATGAAGATGCCTGCGAAGGGATGGGCTGGTTACCCCCGGTTGCAGTAGCAGCAGGTTATCGCAGCTTTTGTCACACAGACCTGTACCACAGCGTGCTGCTATGGAGAAGGACCGCTTTAGTCCTAGAACTGGGGGAACCACCATCTACACAGAACTCAACCCCCCCCGAATCTGCTACATCACAGGACTAGGAGAAACAGTTTATAGAGAGACCTGATACACCCTGCAGCCCTGATTCAGTTCTGGCTGGGAGTATCTCTCTAAAAGAACACTGTGTCTGCTGTGAATGAGCTGACCATGTATTTCATGGGATACTGCTCCAGTTTTGTACCTTACAGTGGGAACAAGGGTCTGCTCAGGTGCCAGGTGCTGTCTGCCCAGGCCTCTTGTCTATTTTCAGCCTTCTCCCGTATTTTTCATCTATGTTTTTCATACCCATCATTTTTACTTTCCCTTTTATTTCCTCACCTTTCCTGGTGCGGAAGTCTGGATAAACTGGATTCCTGTGTCATCCATAGCAAAGACTGTTTGCATTGGAATGTTCTAGTTCTGAGAAGAACATATGTATGTAGATTTTTGAATGTACATCAACTCTTGTTTCCATCGGGAACAAGAGTGTGATTTGTAGGAAGCTTGTAATTGTGCCAGTTTTTCATGTGATAATTCTTCTTTTAAACCCGCAAGCACTTATTTCAAAGGACCTTTTGATAATGAGGGTTGTATTGTGTCAGGGTAACCAGCTGTGATGCAGTTAGGAATAAGAAGGTGTTTAATAGGGAAGAACTTTAATGCACGGACTTCACAGGAAGGAGATTTAAAACTTCAATTTTTATTAGCACCAAATATCAAGCAAGTTCCATGACAACAAGCTGTACTTCCAAGCTGGTGAGTTATTTTGTTCAGGGAAAGTGAGTTGGTAATTAAATGACACATCAATTCAGTCTATGTACTCTCTTGTGTTTGCATTTGCAAATCCGTAATTCCTTCGGTTGCGCACAGGTCTCAGTTCACAATTTCGGTTCTTCCCCCAAAAGTAGGAGTATTTTCACCCATGAGGTTCCGAAGCATCTCCGTTCTCAAGAGACCAAGTAGCATAACTTAGCTGCTCACCAGGAGAATAGTCAAAGCACCTCTGGCTTCTAGGGGGAAATATTCCTGTTTCTTTTTCTACCATACATGTGTGTCCAGTTCCTGCAGCTGAGCTCACAGCATGAAGAATTTTCTGAAATAGCTTCATGTGTAGCTCCGTGCAGCCTCCCTGTTCAACTAATGCCAACATGACTTTTAAATGAAATTGGTACAGGTGGGGAGGGAGGAGGGCACCATGGGGCCCTGAGGATTATAAAGAAGCTTTTAGTGACTTTGACTGTCGTGAGCGATCTGGTAGAGGCTCACAGAGTGAGAGGAGGGCTTCCAAGAAAGCACTTGAAGCAGCACCATGGTGAAGTGCTCTTTTCCTGGAGTACTTGCAAATGCTTCATCTTAATTGAGTTTGTAAACGGCTTTAACTCCCTTGGGGGGAGGGTTACATTCCTTGAGAAATGAGAGTCTGAAAATGAGAGAACTGAGAATTGCCCTTTTTTTTGTTGTCTTTTTTTTGTTTGTTTGTTTAATTTTGTGGAAGTTACGTTGGACAGTTAGGTTGCCACCGTACAGAATGTGGGGATGCACGTGCTGCTCCCGTCACCTCCATAGTGTGTGGATGCATGTCAGCATTTCAAAAGAACAGTAGTGGCAACATTTCTAGGCTGAGGCATTTTTTTAGCTTAGTATTCCGGGTGCTTATTACCCAAGCTGAGATATAATATCAGAATCAGTTAAATCACATCTGTGGATGATACAATAATACTGCACAAGTTTCCAAGGTAAACTGGGTTAAAAGAAAAAGAAGGAAAAAAATAATCCCCGCAGCATTAGTCTCTCTGGAGAATGCTAAACAACTAGAGCATTCTGCTTGAGAACAGTGCTCATCGAGCCATCCGCAGGCGTGCACCGGGGAGCTGGGGACACTGAGAGCAAGTCAGATTTAGTCTCTAGCCCGGTCTGTAACTAGCCTGACAGGAATCACTTGGGTGCAGTACTCACTCGTCTCTGCTGTGCATGGACTATGGTCTCTGAACTCAATGTCAGTCCTGAACTTCATGAAGCCCCGTAAGAGGTCTGTCCTTGGGCACTTAAATATAGAAAATGCAAATAACTGAATCCCCTCCGCGTTTGGCACTCTGGGACCTCGATTAACCAGGTAGCCCTGTGTGCAGGAGGGCAGGTTTAGATGGTATGGTAGAGGTGAAAGGGCTGGAGCAGTGATGGGTATAAGCTTTACAGCTGTGGAAGGGTGTTTGTGAAGGAGGGAGATGATGAGGGGCATCTGAACAGATTTTCACAAACCTGTTCCTGAAATCTTTTTTTTTTTTTCCTATAGTAATTTTTAGTATTTTCAGGATGAATGCTTTACACCTGAAACTCTTGTCACTGTCCATATGGAAAAATAAACACACAAGCAATACACATTAACAGTAGTTTTTTATGCTGTAATTTGTTTTATATAGATATAATTATATATGATTATATATTTTATTTTGTTGGCTGTGATTTGAATTCTGTAATTTTCTGTAATAGGAGTGCCATGGGAATGTAAGGGGATGTTTACAGTGGATAGGGATCCCATCCTTTCAAGTTATTCTTGTCACAAGAATTGGTTAGTCTCTGTTAACCAATTCTGTAGTAACAAAATGTTCCACCTAAACAATTTCGGCATAAAAGATACCAGGGAGTTGTTTGAGAAACCAGTTTAACCGATCAGCCATTTCTTCATTAAAAACCCATGCATTGCAAGATGACTTATGGGCCTCTATGTAGCTGTCTAACATGTACTGATGTAGATTTGGTAGTGAATGCTTTCTGCTTGTTGGAGGGGGGAGTGTAAACTAAGCTGTTCTTAGGTCAATAAAATCCAAAATTTCTAGTGAACAGACTAACATACAGTATTTCTATGGGGAAGAAGTTTTACTGGGGGGAGGGGGGCTGGGGAGAAGCAAGACCTACGGTAAAATGACCTACGTGGGCAACTGATGGGATTTCAAAACAAAAAAAGCCTTTCAAATTGCACTCGCTCGGTGAGCCAATAATGATAGATTTTTTTTCTTCCTTTGGGTTTTTTTTGATGTAGAGGAAGGTAAGAAACATAGGGTGCTGTATTTTGCACTTCTGATGTGTCAAGACAAAACTCTGGATGAAGTTTCATAGGCTACTGTTAAGTCTCTATGAAAATTATCACCATGCAGACAAGACAGTCTTTGTATTACATGGCTAGTATAATCGGCTAAGCCTGGTACTCCCAGGTTGTGTTAAGTACACTTGAGAAAAACAGCAGGATGTCAGATGAAGTACTAGGTTAGTTGTTGATTAAAATAGAAACACCTCTGTCTCTGCCAATGTGCAGTTCAAAAAGCAAAGACAACCAAACTAGGATAGCTGCGGGGGGAAGGTACATTGGGCTTAGTTTTTTGAAACAATGGAATCTGGAAAATCAATAGCATACTCTTATTACCCGGGTTTAAGCTTTAGTGGAATGACAAATTAGGCTGTAAAGGTAATACAGCTGCTCTGTGCCCGTATATTTCTGTAAGAATCATTAAGTTAGCATTCCTGAAATATAGATTCAATGGTGAATAAATGAAATTGAAAGGCAACATGTTAAAATCCATATAAGAAGGGCTCTTTTAAATGTATACGGCATGATGAAATTGTGATATTCACTGCTACAATGTGAAACTGAAGCGCAAAGTTTCACAAAGTCAGAAAGGTATTGCAGATAGATGTGGTTAACGAGACCATCTAGTGGCACAGTTAATGGGATGAAGAAAATTCAAGTAATATAAACATGCCTACTGAACTGAGGGAGTTAGTTGTAAGAAACTTCCACCAAAGCTTTGGGTTATCCTTTCTGAGGTTTCCTGCAACAACCTCTAAAACCTCTGGGTCTCTGCTTTCCGGCTGTGTCTGCCCTTCCACTTTCAATAGTATATGCCTGTGGTGGCGTTCAGAATGCACCCAGTTCAGAGGCAATTTCACTTGTGAAGCTGTTGGACCCGGAGGGTGCAATAAATTGTATTGAAAAAGGCAGTGTTAGACACTTCAGACAAGACACCTGGCTAACCAGAGCTTTTTCTGACCTGACATAGTGGGAGTTCTAGTTGTTCCATTTTAACACAGTCTGGTGTTAATTTTCTAAGTTTTTTCTATGTAATTTCTGAATCTAACCAACTACCTCAGAAAAAGAGAAGTCCTTTTGTTTCAAAATTATCAGTAACAGACAAATTTTAATAAAAAAATAATTGGTTTCAGGTATCGGTATTTTATTACACTGTAAATATGATCTCCCAGTAATTTCATTTGTTATCGATTTATCACATATTTTCAGGTTGCTCTTAAGAGGAAACAGAAAGGGTGTAAATCTACCTGGGAATGGGTAAGTCACTTTAATACTACTACTACTAAAAAAAAATCTCTTAAGGAAGGATAGGTCAAATCAAAGATAGGTAATGAGAAATGACAAAAAGGTACGCTGTGTTGTTTTTTTTTAATTGCATACACTGTGTGTGTGTGCAATGTATATACTCACTGTATAGCTTGTGGTGTAGTTGATTATAAAGAATACAAAAGACATTCTGTTGTAAACTTTAAAGAATATTTAATAACTTTTAAAAAATAAAATGTATATTTTAAATTTTGTTCTTTATATGAATGCACAAAAATGTATCATTGTAGTTGCAGCAACAAAATCCAAAGAATGGCAGAGACCTGCCCACTGTGGTAAGATACCGGTGACAACCTAGGAGAATTCACAATGGAATCCAAACAAAACTTCCCCATGGCAAGTCCTGACTTGTTTCCTTACTGTGAATTGTCTAACTCGGTATCTATGAAGATCATTCACACTTAGCAAGAATCCTTGCAGACGAAGTTAATAGTCTGGTTTTAAAATAAATGCCACAATCAACTGCTGGTTTCTGTTGCTTACCTTGGGTGCCACATCTATAGCACAACAATGGAGCTAAGGGTAAGCGAATGGCTTCAAGTGTCTGTATGCTGACAACCTCCTGTCCTACCTATGAAGGGGGAGAGGCAGCCGGGAGCCACGGGCACTGGAAGATGTGACCAGTTCTTAATTATTTTGGGAGACGTGAGGGGTCTGGGTGGATTTGTGTAGCAGCCATATTGCTGACGCAAGATAAAATATTTTTACAGCTTCTGTGCGGTTCCTTCCTCTCCATATTATAAATCATATAATGCTGCATTCAAATGGTAATTATTAAATGGAAGAATAAACCTTTACAAGCTTATATTATTTGAGGGGGAGGAACAAAGAAGTATTCATAGGACAGAAACTAGGATGAATTTCAGTGATTGTGCACGGTAAGATGTAGTGCTAAATAATTCTGTTGTACAAGCAGTAAGATTTGGCTGCTACTGACAGTTACAGTACAGAAAAATCAACCATATTCTATTAAATATATATGTATGTGTGTGTGTATATATATATATCGTGAAGATGAAAAGCCACACTGAATCTAAAAGGTAAATCCTGATGTTGCTGAATTCGGTAGGTCCAGCCACGCACCCTGTGACTTCAGATCTTGTTTTTAAGCAGAAAGAGCAATGAGTATAAATTAGGAGTGCTTTCCTTCAATGTCTTTGTTGCCTTTGGTTCTGTCTTAATGTAACTGTATCAAGTCCTCCTTCGTGATTAAAAAAAAGAAGTGAAAATAATATAAAAGACTAGTAAAAGTGACAAAATGCTAATAGAAGCAATTGGAATGACTTCTGTGTTACTCTGCATACATACGATATAAGCAGCCTTTTAAATGGGTATTATGTACTACAGGGTATTTAGTTATAATCAACCAGTTCAACATGAAGTTTTATGCATGATATGGAGCTATCTTTTTTTTTGGTTTTTTGTTTAAAAATGTTGCTGTTACATATCACAGAATATTCTGACTTCGTCAGCAGAGAAAGGATGCAACGCTTTTAAAAAGAAAATGTAAGTCTGAGGCTTGTTACATGCAGTATGTTCAGAGGTTTGAAATTGGATTGTGCTGGTAAATGCTTTAAGCACCATAACATCTGTTTGGCCTGAAAAGAGTTAATAACATCAAATATAGAAAATAGTCCAGTTCAAATTATAAACAAGTTGTAGTGCCATCTCAGCTGGCAGTGTAAGGGTACTTTTCTTCTAAAAAAGAATCAGCAGCAATGTGTGGGTGGGTAGGTTTTTTTGTGTGGTGGTGGTTTTTGTTTGTGGTTGGGTTTTTTTCAGCAGTTAGTGCTGCATGTTTCTGTTGCAGTGACTGGGATTTACAAAGTGAGTATTGCTTATACTCCCTATAGATACATGTTCTTGAAAACCAAGGCAGTTTATCTTGTTGTAAAGACACCTAAACCGTGGAAAGTGATTAGAGGGAACCACAAAGCGTGACTTGTCTTCAGTGTCTGTTTCTCATTTTGTTTCTTCTATAGGTTTAGCTGAAGTCTAGGAGTCTCCTCTAAGAGCTCAGCACATACTGTTGGGAGACTCGCAGGATGAGGGTTTGTGATCTCTCCTCTCCCTACACCACCGTCAGGCAAATTGATGAGTTTCCCTCTGCGGGAGCTCTGTTGCACAACGGTTTGCTCTTATCAACTGAGCCATCATCAGCCTGCTGTCTCTGTGTTAATTTTTAATGGTAGAGATCTCTACAAATAGACTTGTCTACCTTTTATCTTTCTTAAAAATCAATGTTTTATTAATGTATTCATCACTGTTATGCTGCTTTTCAGTGTTGGAAACTCTGAGCTGTCAGAAGGAGCACCTATGTGTACAAACTATAAACCAGGGCAAGAACTAGCGGAACATCTATCCTGGAATCGTGTTTATGCGGGTAAAAAAGAAACAGAGTGGAGAGAGGGAAGGAACAAACTTACACCATCTTCTGAAGAGCAGGACTGTTGCCAGGTCAGCGAGGGCTCAGGAAGGAGGAGCGAGCACTGAGGCTGTGGTGACTGTAACACCAAGAGTAAGTCTCTTGTTTGGGGTTTACAGAGCACCTGTGTGTGGGCCGCTCACTCAGTTTAACCTTTGTCTTGAGGTTTGTTAACATCTGTCAAGGCTTGCTAGTAAGGCAGTAAAATCCTTTAGTGGTAGTGAGGTTGCTGTGCAGTGAGTGGGAAGTCACATAAAATGCTCCCAAGTAACACATCACCTTCACCTTGGCCTGCACAGCTAAATGCCCTGTGCCACAGAGCCTGATGCATAAAGGTGGGGGGCAAGATTTTGTAAGACGCTCGCTCTTTCACACACGGGACTGTCCTAAGCACTTCTCCACAAAACATGGAGTAGTTTGGGCCTGAGGGCAAGAAGACTGCAGGAAATCAGCAAAGAGGGGGAAACCCCCCCAAAACCTAAGCAGTGAGAACAGTATTTGTCAATGGAGCAGGTCCAGAAAAGAGTAACTTACAGTGTGAAGGAGATTGTCCTATAGGCTGTGGGAGGGCAAGTCCAGCCTTACTGTTGGGAATTTCCTTTAAATCAAAGCAAGCAGAATGTCACTCGTAGCTGAGCCCTGCTGTTGTAAGCACTAAAGATAGAGGGTAACTTCCTCCCAGCCTGTCACAGCGGGAATGGCTGCATGGAGCTTTCTGGGAAAACGGGGCCGGGGGGGGTCCCTCCGGTCTGTTGTCAGTGGCTGAGGTCCCCAAAGGCTGGCTGCGGGGAGCAGGCCAGCTGTATTGCTGTTTGCCTGTTCCCTGCTGTACCCTCTCCCTGGGGTGCTTCAGCTACTCCCAGTCACACAGACAGACGTTATCTGGGGCTGCTTGCTGGTGGGGAACTGTTTGTTTGAATCACAGCAAACATGATTCTTAACCTTGTTGCTAGAAGGTGTGCACTGAAGGGCACTACATAAATTACTGCAGTTACTGATGGGATGGGGAAATGAGACAATTGGCGGCTGTTCCCTGGCTGAGGAACATTGTTTTGGTTTCTGCAGATTGCAGAAAGTGTGGGGCGTGTTCTAGCCAAAGGCTGGGCAGAGGGAGATGGGTCTGAAAAACAGAAATGAGAAGTGACTCCAGTTCTAACAGAGACTGATGTGTCTTGGCTGTTGTAAGCGTGCAGCTGGGGGAAAAAAAGAAGCTAAGCATAAAAACATCTGAAGTCTTAATAACTCTCAGAAAAATGAGCAATGTGCAAAAGATTTTTTTCCTCAGCAAGGCAAACTCTATCATACCTGCAGATGATGATATCCCAAAGTAAATTAATGAAATGGTGACATTGAGGGAAGGAACAGCTGACAGCTTTGTATGGATCTTCAGGTGTGGAAATGAATGATATTTTTTGGCAGACTAACTTGAAACAGGCATGATAAAAAATAAAGTCATAGTAGAATGACAGAGAGAGCCCACTCACGAGCTGTTTACTGAAATGAAGATACAGCTGAAAGTAATTACTTGTTTCCCAGAGGTACAAGTGATGGTGCCTCCTACAAGAAATAATATTCGGTTACTTCAGTTGGAATGTAAAATGGGATAGAAAGGTTCCCTCTTTCTGAGGTCAGATGCTGGGTATTTTCACCTCCTTTCAGAACAGTATGTGTATACGAATGTAATATATATTACATATACAGTCAACCATCTATATGCCACTGGCAATTAGTAAGTAAGTGAGACAGTGTCCAATATTGTTTTCCCTTAACAGCCAGATCTCACTGTACAGATTCTGCTTAAAAGCCTGACTTTGCAGCGCGTAAGATTAAAAATACTCCTTTAAAATAACGTATTTCTGAAGATGATCTTCTCCTGGCTACAGAACCATCGTGAGACACACTTGGAGGCAGGGCTGCTTGATCTTGACATTTTAGCTGTGTGCAAACTGTAGTAAAATTACAATTGCATTCAGTGCTAGCTACTCTGTACCTTCTTTCTGTGCTGAAGAATTACTCATTTTGTATGCCCTCTGTTCCAGACTGTGAAATGTGGGAAGGCAGCCTGGCCGGTTTCGCAGAGGTTGCCTCAGTGCAAGCTTTTCCTAACATCGGTTTGCAGGTCAGCCCCTCGTAAGCAGCCCCCTTTGCCTTGCCACAGGCCATGGAAAAAGAACCATTGCTCTTTGGAGGGTTTCTTCTGTTTAAAGACGAGGCTGCTTCTTACCTGTGCCAGCTCAAGTACTGACTTTTTCTTTTCTTCCTCCTTCAGTGAAGTGGGGTGATTCACAAAATCTTCAGAAAGATAACATTATACACAGTTTATAGTACAAAGGGGGGGGAAAAAAAAGGTCAGATGAATGAGCATGAAGGAGATTTCTCCTGTGTCCTTTGGAGGAGGAGCAGAAAAATTGGGAATGGTATCTATGCACAGTAGGTGTCTGCCTTGACTACCTGACAATACATGGTCATTGCAAAGGTGAGTCCGAGAATCTAAGAGGAAAAAACAAACAAACAAACAAATGTTTTTCAGCAAGTTAAAAAAAATAAATCACCCCTATTTATTGAATCTAAAAAAAATAATAAAGAGGGAAAAGCATGCTTACACTGGCTTTGTTCACACACAGGAAGACACATCACATACTGCTTTTCCTGCTGGTTCATGTCCTTGTTCTGTTCCTAGTTTCTGTCTGCCTTTTGTCCTTACCTGTATTGCTGTTTTACAGAGTGAACAATGAGAGTATGGGAGAGTTGATCTCTCCACGAAAAGCCGCCACCAGATACTGGGAAGAGGTATACTGAAAAGAAATGTTTGGATGTCTTTTGCTTGAAAATGTTTATAGTAGCAACCCACAGCTGTGGGGCTGTGTGCTTGTCTCTGCAGCTATTGCGTTGAAAGACAGTCAGGTTCATCCTTGACCCAAAGGAGGTTGTGGTTTACTTTACGGTACGGTACTTTTCCAAGTCTGTGTGTGCACAGGTCCCTGTGGGGGAATCACTGGAGACTGTCCATGCATTAATCATAACCATCAATGTCTCATCAACAATGTATATGTCTGTCTACTCAGCCTATTAAAGAGAAGCAGCAGGAAGGCGGTGGTGGTTCTCCCAGCCCAGTGACTGACCTGCTATGCCACCTCTGATTACTTCATCAGAAAAGGGGATGAGGAAGAGAGTCTTATTTTCCTTCCAGTTGAAGTACTTGTATGAATGTACTAAGTGGTTTTTACTATTCCTTTGCAACACCACTCTAAAAATTGTCATGGAAAAAAGATCTGCCAGGGAGCAATTTTTTTGCATGAATTCCATTTTAAGCACTTCATTTGACCAATTCAAATTTAGTCTTTACATAAGTAGTAGTTCCTATTAATGAGTATTTTGAAAGACTACTTTCATACTACTTTATAAATAAATGGTTATAAAACTGTTATCTTCTTCCTTTCCCATTCTTCCACAGTGAAGTAAGATTGTTAGGCTTTGGTGTGCTGTTTTACAGTAAGCATGTGCCCTTTTGGAAGTATCCCCTGAACACTGCCTTCTGCTTCCTAGCAAAGGAACACCTTCAGGGACAGCTGTGTAATAAAATCTTGTGACTGAATTTGTTTTATGATTTCAAGCATGCATGACCGAAGAAGATGTGTCTGCCACATGTGCTGTGTGTCCTTCAAGTGGTGTCACTGTATGATTCTAACTGTAAGGTTGTTAACATGAAAATGAAAAAGAAACGCTGTCACAGTCTTAGGGCCAGAACAACATGGTAACAGCAACAACGGAGGGAGCCCAATTCACTTCAGGTGACAGTGCATCAAAACTTTTGACAATTAGATTCAATCACGTAGCACAGCTAAAAATCTTTTGTGTTCTGAGGTGTTTCCTTTGTATTTCACAGCATTTACTAGGAATATAATTAGCATTTTTAAATTCTGAAGTGTTTTCTCCCATGCAAACTAGTTAATGTCTTAAGTACCCTAAATATAATCAAGATCTAATGAGAGAGAGTCTGACAGGGGCTGCTGGGTTTTAATGTATCTTTTAAAGACTCCCTAAATACTGAATAGTAGATGCTCAAAAGCTGTTTTTAAAAATATGGTAATATATTAACAACAGTCTTACATTGTCTCTCTGCGATGTGATCTTGTTGTGCTTATCTTTTATCCTAAGTATATCTGCTTACTGTACTGGAGAACAAAACCCAAAACTCTACTGAATTTGGGCCTATGAGGAGTCAGGCATTTGCATTAATAAGTTGCAGCCAATACGTGACATACGAGTAAGACGCGTGCTGCCATTCTGCCTAATCTGACAACAACCCTTAGTGGGAATATAAGTGGAATTCTGATCCCAGGCTCTCTCTTGCTGCTGCTAGTGGTATACCTACACAATTAAAACCCCACAATTTGGAGTTAGATGGTATTAGCTTAGTGATGCCATCCTTTCTGCATGTATGTTGAGTGTGAGAGAGGTGGAGCTGGAAACTAAAGCTCCATCTTCACTGCATTCAGGACTGGGACTGTGGGCCATAAATGGAGGCTGACACAGCCTGAGCTCCAGCACAGCCTTCACTTGCGTGTCCTCAGGCTAAAGTTTGTGCCAATGGGGCTACACTACGGCCACAACCACGGCAAGCTGGATTAAAGACGCAGGTAGGTAAGAATAAGAGATAAGGCACTACACTGATGACTGATTCTTTTCTGACCAAAGTTATGCTGGAAATAACTGCAGGTCAGAAATCTGATAGGCAAGTCTATGCAAATCTTCCCTAGCTCGTTGCCCTGCAGTCAATAGAAAAGGAGCATGGTTTTATTGGCAAGCCTGAGTAATGGTAACAACATCGTAACTTGTAACTTACGCTAGGACTGAGGGTGGAGTTGAAAACTTAAGCTAATGTTAGGCTATCTTGAAGTTAACTATTTAGCCGAGGCAGCTGAACCTCTCTGGAGAGCTACTGGACAAATGCAGGCAGCCTAAAAGGCAATTCACCCTGACTAAGGCTTCTGTCTTTGGAGGATGGGGACTACCTCTCCACTGAGTCTAGTCTAAGCCTTAGAGAAACCACCGGGTAAAGTGCCTGCTCCTTGCGGTCCCAGAATGCAGTAAACCAGGAATGTGTGCAGTATTCCTAGTTCTGCACCTTGTACACAGTATTTTAACTAAAATGTAAAAGACTTAAGTCTTGCAGAGTTTTACTCTAACATCATGCAGAACTTGCAATTATACTCAGCCTAAGCCTGTTTTAATGTCTGGATCTATGGTTACTTACTTACTTAGGTTTAATTAAAATTTGAAAATTTATATTAAACAGTACCTGCACCATCGCTGTGCACAATCCAAAGATTCCCACTGCTAGTAGGTTTTCTTGGAGCCATATTTTCACCGTTTCGTAGCAAGGCTGGAAAAAGACCCAGAACATTGCATTAGCCATAAACACACAGCTCTACTGCCCTGGGAATATAGAGCCAGAAAAGAACCCGATCAGACCAAGCTGCTAGGTAGTCTGGATTATCATTTCAGCATTGGAGCAGCTACTGTGTATTCCAGGGCTGAAGCCTGAACATGGAGTACTGATTCTAATGACACAAAAAAGTGCACCTCCAGAATGCTGCATGAGCACTGCTCCATATAAATTGGGCCACTGACTGAAAATAAACAAGCAGTGCCTTTGGGTTCTCTTTGCTCTCTAAAAACCAACCAGAAGCAGTTATAACTTCAGAATGAGCCTTTCATTTATCTCCATGTTTCAGGAAAACAAATATTTCTTATAGTGCATGTATATCAACCCCCCCAAAATTCCAGCGAGAGCTGCTCCGTAACCGCTCCTGCTGCACATGGACCCGTTTTGTACCATTTTTCATCATTTCAAACTGCAATATGGATGCTCCTCCATTGTTTTCTTCCTGTTTTAAATTCTGCAGTAACCTCATGTTCCTGGCCCAGTTTTCGGCAGTGGAATTGGCCCAAGCAAAACCTTTATTTAAATAATGTGTAAGTAATAAAAAATGTCTGTAAGACAACCTTGTGCAAAAATTGTGCCCTCTGTCTTGTAAATGTACATGGCCAAGAATCACGTGAGCCTTCAGTTAGTGGCTTTTGCATATGTATAAAGGAAAAACTATCAGTGCCCACATGGCGTTAACCTGCACTGATCTTCCTGGTACCCCAAATAAAATAGAAGAAGAACTTTTAAGTCCTTAAATTCAAAATTTGACTTGGAGCTACTTGAGAGGTAGAAGGGAGCCATGTTTGGCTGGAACTCGGGCTCTGCCAGTGCCCATCCATGCGTATGAAATCTCGCTAGGAAGTGGCCAAGAGAGCTTTACTCATTGTCTTCAGAAACCACTTGAACCAGCAAAACTTCCTTATAATGCCACTTCATCAGATGGCCTTACTCCACACACCTCCTGGGTAATTACGCTACCCATAATTAACACAAAAAATTGCTGAGCTAATTTCACAGAAGAATTTAGGCTCTGACTATCTCCTCTGGAAGGATCTTGCTGAGAACATTGTAGGGAAATTATCCCATGGAGTTTTGACTTTGATTACAGGCGAGTGCACAAACTTGCTGCACATAAATAAATGCTGCTGGCAGCGCAGCGGAACACGTCCCGCACTCCTCCGGAGCAGTGGAAGCCCCTGGCTGGAGCAGAGCACTCCAGGCTCACATCGTCCTCTTGCCTCAGCACTGCCTGGGCCACGATAAGCTATGGCTGCTGCTCCAGGGGCTGTGCTAGGCGTGCTAGGCATGTGGATGAGCCGTTTGCCTTTATCTCCACCTGACTCCAACAGGTGGGACATTAAAAAGGACAATCCTGTCATTTCCTGGCTAGAGCTGGCTAGACTGTGCTCCAGGCCAGCGCTGGGAGGTACTTGTCCGCACTGTGAAACAACAGCTTAGAGCCTACTGAAAGGAAAGCCTTCAGCTCCTAAAAATAATTAAATTGGTGGGTTTGGAGGTCAAAAGGCACAGCTCACCGTGAGCCTTCTGAAATCACCTGATGATTAAAGGTGAGTAAGGGTACAACATACCCTGTCACCTGTATAGCCCTCCAAATGACTAGCTGCCTGCCCTTGGGCTGGGTCGCAAGGCAGCTGCTGCTGGGGAGCTACTCACCGCTTTCCACCAGGTCCCTGGGGAATGGAGTCCACAGTTCTCACTGAATTCTAAGCAGCAGGAGTCCGGCACCCGGGTTGTATTGTACACTTCAAACCAGTCGGTGTAGTTGGAGACTCCACAGCATCTGAACTGGAAAAATAAGACCCAAGACAATACTGTAAGTACGACCTGTCACTGACTTCTGCCTCCTGCTGCAGTTAGACATTCAGTGCATTTCGATTATACTGGCAGAGGTTTGAAATTTTAAAGAAATACAGTATTTCCTCAGCTTTACCCAAATAGCCCCTTTCCCCCCCACTCTTTTATTACGCTTAAATATGGTCTTGGATGTAGCTATTGCTGACACAAGAAGCAAAGGCAGGGATTTGCAGTGGCAGGACACTGCAGGAGCTGAAACAGGACAACCCCAGCCAAGTACTGAGGTTAAGAATTGATGTGACTGAGCAGGATTATAACAATCGTCTGCAGCTTGTTGTCAGGAAAAAAGATTCTTTAAGATACAGATACAGCACCCAGGAGATGAAGATACTGGGATCTCTACGGCACAGTACTTCTGAAATCATGATTAAAGTTAATGAGGCAAATTGCTCTCTAAGCTGTTAATTACTGATCACCTTTGAAAGTCTTTGTCAGTCAGTGAAAGATGTATTTCCTCCTCTTCTGTCTTTGGTGCAGTTCCTTAATGTCATCATCTGATGCTGCTAAATAGTGGCGTTTTAAGTGTCTGCATATGATGACACAGTGTACAGTATGTTAGTGCTAAATCAGAAGGGATGGAAGGTACAGGAAACGTGCGTAATGCTCCAGGGAATGGCTCTGTGACCATCTTCCCCCTCTAGGAACTGGTATATTCCTGTGATATAAAATAAGCTAAGACTCATTAGCATATAGATGTATACACCATCTGTCACTCTTGTGCTAACTCAAAAGTAGGAATTTGTCGGTATTTAGACACTTTACCACTAATGAGTAAAACAAGACAACACTGGGCTGCAGAACTGTTCCCTGCTATTGGCAGTACTTCACACTTTCTCAAGGCTATGCCAGCCACCTACTTAGCCCCAGAATGACTTGCCAAGATCTTATTTTTTAAATGTGACTTTATATAAGCCTGTACCGTATTTTTCACATCTCTATAGAGAACATTCCTCTTGTTTGTGATAGACTCATAATCATGCAGACGTCTGCATCACCAGGACCAAGGACCTAATTCAGAGCCTGATGCTGACATTGGCCTAAGGGAGAATTTTCCCTATTTATATATATTTTTATATATATGTATTTATCAGTTGCAGAGTCTATGGGCACAGAGGGCTGAGTGTTCAGGTCTGGTTGCACACACAAGATCTGCCATTCAAGACCGATAGAGGGCAGGGGTGTTGCGCATTGCCTCATGCATCATATGATGCTTCAAGCACTCACAGAAAGTAGTCCGCGATAGAGATGTTTCTGTGCTCACAGCACTGGTTTTCTTCTGCCAAGCAAAAGTCAGAAATCTTTCCCAGACTAACATCTATCCCCCCAAGGTTCTGCTCGGAATTCTGATTTGGTCTGTGGCAGGAATCAATCCTTAGCTCGCAACAGTTTGATTTGTGAGCTTACAGGCTTCATTTTCTACAAACTGCCTTGAAAGTAAAAAAAGTTTGTGACTTTCTTTTTTTCCTCTATTTTCTTGCGCACAAGACAGGAGCTCCGTGCGTAGCAGGTCCCAAAGGCAGATAGCAGCGGCATGGAACACATGGCATGCATCTGAGGAAAGCTGGTTTATCTGGAAATCTAGCAAGAAGGTCTTGCAGGCTGTCATCATTAGAGTCAGGAGGCAGCTCTTTGATAGACAGTGAGAAGTGACAGCTTGTAAATAGCAAGCCCTGAAAATGTGGCTCATCTGTGATGTAGGGAGTGCAACGGTAAGGGCTGAGACATATGAGTGATGTTCTGGCCAAACGCAAGTGACACAAGTTTGCATAAATAGGGACTAGACCTGTTCTCCCCATAATACTGCATGGCTGGGGGTGTCAAAGCCTAACAGACTAAGGAGATGAAGTACAGGGGTTGTAGCTAAGAGCTCAGGAGCAGCTCGGAGACAGCTCTTCCTGCAGAGCCTGTGAAGCAGAATGGGGCTAGGCCATGATCTAGGGTTGGGGCTCCGAAGAGTAAAACTTCCTGGTAAGCCAGAAGGGGGACGCAGGAGGGCATGCAGTCGCAAAGGCGAGCTGCAGTTGGACACATGCTGCCTGCCCGTATTGTACAAGAAAGAGCAAAGGATTTAATATCGATACTTGCCGGCCACCGCTGGCAGACAAAGCAGTCCCAGCCACGGGAGAAAGGGCTAAGAAAAGATCAAGAGTAAAAAAGAATGAAGTAGCATGAGGATCCATACTCTTGGGAATAGAAGAAATATTGTCTGGAATTATAACTGGATGAGACCTCATGTCTTTAGAAGATGAAGGATGTGTGAAGAAATTAAGCAGTGGATGATGCACAATCCTAAAGGAGAGGAGGTGATGAACACAGAGGAGTACTAACACCACAGAGACCAGAGCAAGTGATCGAGCAGTGTCCAATGGAGACCAAGTCTGGTGAATGGCATCGGGGGCAGAGGCACTGCCCATGGCAGTAGGTCAAAGAGGCAAGAACAAGGAAACAAGCAGCAGTGGGACTGAATGGGTCACCGATACCCTTTCAGTAAAGGGGTCCAGCTGGAAGCCAAAAAGACAGATAAACTGAGAGCTCAGTAAATTCAGAGACTTCATTATGGAGGCCCAAGTAGAGAGGAGGGAATGCAGGAGTCATTTTTGGATCATGTGGCAAGCAACTGGTTTATCCTCTGTGCATGAAGCTGAATGGTAAGTAGCCAAATTGTTGAGGGAGATGAGGGACTATTAGAAGAAAGGGGGACATTGAGGACAAAGAGCAAAATAAGAGGATTTTTTGAGTCCTTTTAGATTTGAGAGCAATGCTCTCTTTTTGAAATTTTCAAGGTATCTGAGCAAGGATAGTGTCACAGTCCTACACCTGGAGGGTAGAGAAAGCTCAGGTCACATGAAGGATAACTTCTGTCACCAGCAGTTTGTTGCAGCCAGTTATACCAGACTTCAAGTTCTTCCACAAAGAGAGACGTTCCACCAATGCCAGAAAGTTAAACTGCCTGACTGTCAGGAAGCAATTGCAGACTCGATTCTTGCTACAACCACATTCATTTTTTGGTCGCATTTACAGTCCTGTCTTGGTCCCTTCACTAGTTAAATGATAAAATTAGAGAACGTTGCCTAATTGATTAGTCCTGTTCCTAGTTTCAACAGGGAACAATACACTTTATTTTAGAAATTGTTTTTTAGAAACAATTACAACTAATAGTGCTTATTCTGGGGTACCCAGACACTTTAAAAGGGGGTAATCTATTAAAAATGTCAGCTACTGTCTGGAATAACAGTAACTTTAAGACACCTTGACTTGGACACCTCAGGTCACTTGATTCTAGGGCTTGCAGCTGTGAAGGCGCATGCATGACTAGATGCAACTGTGCCTGCCCACATGAACAAATACAGGTACTTACGGCATAAGGTGACAATCGCTTAGCGGCTCTGGGGACACTCGTACACTGTTTGGCAGAGTCGCTCAAACAAGCAAAACCTTGTCAAATGCCTCGGAGTGTCTAAGCTCCTGCTGCTGAACATTTCCAGGAGTACTGACAATATGCTGCTGTTTGTTTCACGTTTCACGTGGAAGGCTCTATCTCCCGAGATGTCAAAACACATTTTTTTCCTCCTTTGTTAGAGAGATACAAATCCCTCCTCTATTGATTACCCATGGGGTTCTGAAGCGGCTTGTTGGTTGCCAAGAGCTCAGGATACGCAGGGGCTGCTCAGCGCAATGGCGCAGTCGCAGGTCGTGCTGCTGAGGAGCGCTCTTCCCAGCCAAGCGGCACCCAACAGCACTGGGGGCTCTCTGCTCTATTTATGGAATGCAACGCTGCTTGCAAATCGCTTAATTTATGTGTTCACAAGTAATTGCTGCTCTAGCATGGGGTATCTAGGGCTGGTAATTAATGTTACACAAAGTTTCTACCTTAGTGAAACAGAGATGTTAACAAGTTAGATTCTTGTATGTGTTTTACAGGAATCCCAGTACTGCAGGCTAGGTAGGCCTTGTTTTCTTTGTCAAATTCCTGCAACATCAGCCAGGCTGGGATAAGGTTCATGAAAATAAAAAGACACCCAATCTTTATTGCAGGCAGGTTTTCACAATTCCTGGTTTTACGGTTTTGTGAATGTGACAGCTAGGGACAGGGTAGGGGCAGGGTGCCTTTTATATGTTATTTTCCTCCATCACTGTAAAAAGTGGTAAATAAGGTAAGTTTTATTCTAACATCATGTTTAATAGGGGGGTTAGATTCTTCAGCAGTAATCCCAATGTATGGTTTAATCTAACAGAATCAATGACTGGGGTTGAGGGAGATGGGTCAAATTTTGTTCTCTGTTACAGTGGTCTAAATAGACATGAAAGGCATTACACAGCAGTAAAAGCGAGCTGAATTTGCTCACTTTAGTGAAGCTAATAAGCTTTCTGCATGCCTCTCAAATTACTGCCTGGTTAGTTAAAAGGAGAAGTGTTCAAATATTGATCACAAAGATGTTGGGGTTGAAGCAACATTTAAAAAATTAATGCCTGTTTCTCATTTCCTAATGATCTCTACCTGTAATTTTAACCAGTCCTGGTTGGTACGGAGTGTAATGCAGTCAGGGTAACTTAGATCCTAAACTATTAGAATTTTAGTCATGTTCATAATCACTTTGTAAGCTTTCGTACTCTTCAGTCATGACACGCAAAAGTCACCTGCTTGTGTTTCTGATCCTTTTAAGGTTTGAAACACTATTGAGAAAGGCTGTGAGTTTGGTTAGCTGATGGTATTAAAAAGAAATCAATAAAGTGTTCTCATTTAAAACAGCTCCCTGACCTAGAGGCTTAATACGCCTGCAAAATGAATCTGGTGCTTTTCCTCTAACATGCGGTACATGTATGTAGCTCAACCCAACTCCTTTGTCAGCAATCTGAACAGATCAGTCATGGACCAAAACTGCAACATCCTCCTTAAAGATGGGCCTGATGGACCCTGTTCCCTCCTTGTTCCCACTTACTCAGGAATAGTATGCTTCTGTTAAAAAGAGGAAAACTGTTTCCCAAGGCACAAAGGCTTCAGAGAAGAAAGCCACCCCAAAAAAGGTGCTCAGGCCTTTCACACTCGAATAAGAAGTAGAGTAATCACCCCTCACAAGTCACTGTGTGCACTGGGTATCCATAGTCCCAAACAAAACTCTCCTCTGACTTGTGATCAGCCAGCCCTGCAGAAATCAAATGCCATTTAAATGTCATTCTCTTTCTGGAGAAACTTCACCCACCCACCCTCCCCCTGCCTTCTTTAAGCAAAAGTTTCCATACAGAGTTGTACTTCATGAACTCAGGGCGGGGATGGTCTTTCTCTAAGCCAGTAGTAAGAGAAATTAAGAACTATGCCGTAGCTGAGATCCCTGATGTCTGAGCCTACTACTATAACCACGGTGCCATCCTGCTCAAGCTCTGAAAAATACTTTTGCAAAGAAATGAGTGTGAATGCAGAGCGCTGCAGAGAGGACAAGGGAGAGAGACTCATCCTGATTTCTGTTACTGTCATGTTTTTCACATGTCACGCTTTTTTCTGAGGCTGCTGTTTTCCATCCACATACAGACATGGCCTGTAGCTCAACTGCCTGATGCCTACTGGCCCCATGAGAAAAGTCAGTGCTGAGACACTGTCCTACGTGGCGACGTGGGTTAGCTCTGTTGTGGGTTTTTTTGGAGAGCTGTCTCTTAGGAGCCAGAATGCAAACAGCAAGCCTGGGCTGGGACTTTCCTTCCAGAAAGTCCCCTGTATTGCCCTAATCTTCCTTCCAGAAAGTCCCCTGTATTGCCCTAACCCTCCTACCAGTGATTGCACTCTACTGATTAGGGATGTAAAGGATAACAGTTATTACTGAACACAAAAAATAATATTTGGCATTTACATATTGCTATTCAACTGCCAAGCGCTTTACATAATTAACCATGCTGGGATTGCCTTCACTGCACCACTGCAATAGTCTATTCCTAAATAGTTTTGAAAGATAACCTGTGAAAAACGATTATGCAGAGCAGTAAAAATGGATCTGTGGGAGCTCTTTGCTTTTCTCTTCAGTGCCCAGCACAGGGAGCATGGGGACTTTAACACTACGGTTCTGTCAAGACAGCGCATGGTAATTTCATAGTTGCCATGTTAGAAAAGAGAGTGATGTAACATGACTGTACGCAGCTTGCGAGATGGCACTTTCCCATTATCTTCTGGGCTCCGAAGCCCTGGTTAACGTTAGTTTCATCTGAAACTAGTAAAATACTCTTGAAACCGTAATAGGTTTCAAGGCCAAAGGAACCATTAATACAATTGAGCATGATCTGTAGCACTACACGGACCACAGGCTGTCAGCTCCTGCCTCAAATCCAAGCTTGTCACTGAACAAGACTGTTTCTTTTAGGCAAAAAACCCCACCTGTCCACTTCAGAGAAAAAGAATCCACCATCCTGCTGTACAGCTGCATCCTACCATCAGATATCTGCACCTTAAGTTTTTAGCTCTTGGATCAATTACAGAGCCCTTTTCTTTCAAAACCTTTCCCCTTCCTGCTCTCTCCTTAAGGACTGCAATGACATCACTATTTCATCTTTTCCTAGTTACATAAAGTTTTCAAAATTTCTCATCATAATGTAGATTTCCAAAATTCTTATTATTCTTTTACGGTTTTGAATCCAATCGAACTTGTGAACGTCTTGAAAAAAAGCGTCTAGGTCAACTAAACATAGTGTATATTCTCACACCTATTTTACAGAAAGGGGAGCAGAAGCAAGGGGTTTATATCTCATAAGTGCTCCAAATAATGCTTTTCCCCCACCTTTGCTATATGCTTTTAATAGTTCTTGGGGTGTCACTGAAACCAGATTAATATTTACTGCAAACATCTTAATATTAATAATTTTTTACTACATTTTTACTAAACAGAGTTCAGTTAGTGTAAAAGAGTAAAATTTCTAATACTGTTTGATATAAGCAATAATATTAAAAATTTTATATTTCACATGGCTTATTCTTGGGTAGCACCACAAAATGCACTTCTCTTGTTAGTAACTGATGCTTTCTCATATTTGATTATAGTATTGGAGGAGAAAAATACTAACACGTTGCAAGATGCTGAAGCCTTTTAAAGGTAACCGAAAGAGCCTTCCACGTGCAGTTGTTAGGATGCAGGACTGGAAAGCTTGTTAGCCTCTTTGCTGGACCCAAGCTGTTTGTCTTTCACACAAAGTACTGTTGCTGTCAACCTACTGCACTCAACAGACAGCTCCCACAGCGCCAGCGATGCACATGGAGTTTGGCCACCAGTTCTTTTGTTGTTAGTGACGCCAAATTCTTAATTTCTCAGACCTCTTCTTAGCAGCCTGCTGGTTCCTGTTACCTTGTATCGTACAGAAGAGTATCTGTGAATCTTGACACTACCAGACGGAAAGATGTTTAGTAAAGGGTAAATAAGCAGGTTTATCATATTGGAATGTGGTAGGTAGCCTATCCATCATCTTGAACAGTTCCTATAACCTTGGAAGCATTGGGAGAGGTTATAATCTTTGGCTGATTTAAGACATCAGAGGTAAGACTAAAGCCCTGCCTGTCTGTACCATGCTAGCACCTCTGGAAGAGAATTTGAGAAAGCTATGCAAGGTTTTCTGAGTGAAGCCAAGGCAGTACAAGTGCTTCTTCCTAAAGCAGAAGAAAAGTTGGAGTACTTTTCCTTATTCAAGAAGCAGAGAAAATCAAATCAGAAAGATCATCCCCAAAAGAACTGGTTGAACTAAATACGAGAAGAGAAGGACAGAGCTAATAACTGCAAACTGTCGGTGATGGTGTTTCCTCAGCAAGCCACGGAGGGACAAAAGGAGGAAGTCAGGTGTAGCGTTCACCAGTCCTTATGACACAAACACTGGCAGAGTGCTGTCAGAGAATCAGAAGGATGCAACTAGCAGTGGCAACATAGCAAAATCACATTCCCGGCCCATCTGTGACGGAGGATGAATTCTGCTGAAAAAATGCATTGACTGTAGGAGGTTGAAACACCATGGCCAGTTTCCATTTTGACTACACTAGCAGAAACCAACAACAGCTATGAAAGGAGACGGGACAGAAATGAAAATGGGTTGAAGTGGTTCTTTGTTTTTACGCTATTGTTCTTCGTTCCAACATAAGCTGTCCCTTTGACTTTAAAGAGAAGGTACTGCTTGTTTCCTGACCATCTCCTTGACTCTCCACCCAGCACGGAACTGTATGATATTTAGGCATCAACACAATATAAATTTTTAAAAGAAATAAGCTATCCTGGTCAAAGGAGAAATAAATAAAAATTACCATGTTACAAAAAGCAGAGAGTTCACTTGCTAATGTGTTGACTGGGTGGGAGGAAGATATTTGTTTGGGATCTGAAGGTTTAATTAGGTTCACATCAAAACATGCTGTTACAGAACCCAGAGGGTAAAGAGGAAGGAAAAAAAAAAGGTTCAGACTTACATCTGTTTGAATGATGCTCCATGCATTAGTTAGGCCAATATTTCCATCTGTCCCATACAAATGAAGCCCTTTCTTCAGATCCCGCTGAGCATACTTGTCAATCTAAAACCAACAATAAAAGACACCAAACTCAAAATTTGCCGAGTACCACATTTCAGAATCAAAGTGCATGGAGCAGGGAGATGTTGAACAACAATCCTATACTGAAATGAGTAACAAGTTAACCAACATTTCCTAAAGCCTTTCTCCAGCAGAGAGAGAAGGCATCTGCATTTTGTAAACAACATGAGGAGTTCCTGTTCGGAGTTAATGTTCATGTTTTCCATCACAGACCTCCAGAACATCTTTTCCCTGTCTTACTTAACCACTAAAGTACTATAGAGAGACTGGATTCAGTTTAATCATTCATTTTTTGCAAATGAGGCATATATATTAAAACATTCATCTACCCACAGCATTTCCTTTTAGCTTATATCTTTAATTGTGGCCAAGTACCCCTCAGCATCTTCCATATGCTTCCTGAGAGATCAACAGCGGCATTAACATTGTACTGATGCTCTGAATTGTGTTCATTATATCAGCCAGGGTACCCCACTTCTTACAACAGAATGGATGTAGTTATATTGAAGCAGCAGGGAATGAGCTATCCAAAATTCAGGACAGACAGGATTTAAGAATTTAGTTACTAAATGGAGCTGCTCTTAAATAAATGCATTTTTGTTGACTTAGTGAAAGCACAACGTTCTGCTTTAGAGGCTTTTGCAACTGAAGATGGTGCTTTCTTGTTGAGAGTCTCTGCTGGTAAAGCAGACTGTGGTGCATCCACTGGTCACCATCAGTTAGTATCCAAAATGATTGCAAGTGCCTCTCTTCCAGTCTAACCACACATACGCACTTCTACAGAATCAAGCAAACACAAAAAAGGAAGCAAATAATAAATGGGTATTCATGGTTTAACCTGACTTTTCTGTTGTAAATGAAAAGCACTGAATAGTGCTGCTCAAATTCGCCCGCACATTGCCCGCTCCCCTGGGTGCTTGTCAATGTTAGTGGGCTGTTCGACATCAGACGTAAGCAAGAAG
Source organism: Ibycter americanus (assembly GCA_035590275.1). Taxonomy (NCBI): domain Eukaryota; kingdom Metazoa; phylum Chordata; class Aves; order Falconiformes; family Falconidae; genus Ibycter; species Ibycter americanus. Next base: position 34,855,863 of record JAVJGI010000002.1, on the reverse strand, counting down.
GGCGAGCAAACCTGTCCCATTTCCTTCTCTATCAATCTGCTATAAATCTGACTGCAAAATACAGTGACACTTGGATCTTCCTGCTGCTGCAACAGTCAAAACGAAAACCAAAATTCATTCACAACTTGCCCCATAGGGACAGTCTAAGTTAATACATGCTCTCTTCCATATGGGACAACAGACAGACATGGTGTGTTCTCTAGCGATTGCCCCTCTGACACTAGTCATTCCAGCTGAGGAGGGTCTAAAATGAAGTAACCAATGCTAAATCTGAGTGAACAGAGGGAACAAATGTATTCTGCATCTAGCATACACTTGGATTTTCCTTCTGCTTTCTTCAGTCAGAATTGTTTTCATTTGCTCCTGGGGAAAAAAAAAAGTGGATGCAAAGCATCGTTCACAGTGTAAAAGAGGAATTTTCAACCTACTACATCATAATTATTACAGGATAAATGTAAAGTTACTTAACACTATGACTCCAGGAAGAACTACGACCTCAAAACTTCATCACCTCCAAGAAATCTCTGCTGTATGTGCAAAGGGTGCTTGGTCTCTACAATTCTTTTGTTTCCTTCCTGAAAGTTTACCACCATCAAGCTGAGCCACTAATAAAATAGCTTTGGGACAGTACAAGACAGACATACGTCATCTCAGCACCTTACCTATCATGCAAGCATTTCTCATGGATGACTATCTGGAACAGTAGGTGCTGTGCTCCCACCATAATTACCATGTAAGCTGCTTTTGACTTTACGCAGAGATTATACATAGTCACTGGTACCTTAATTAGAAGAGAAAATCAAAGCTGACAGCTATCATTAAATTTGGAATTACTTGAGAAAATTACAGGCAATAAATGATAAACTTCTATGTGTGGGGGATTCCTAGCACTCATTTAAGAATTAGACTGAACTGGGTTTCAGCTCCTCACTTACCATCAGCTCCCTGTGTCTCAACTGGACCTGCCGTGGTCTCCAGCAGAGCCATCAATTAGGATGGAAGGGCGTGGTTGTGCTGCTAGTCTGAGAGAGGCTTTGAGATTTAGTTAGTGTCCTGCAGAGGTAGTGAGCTAAATGAATTGTTGAAAAAACAATTCTTATTCAGAAAGGGATAGAGGTGAAGAGGAACAGCATAGCTGAGGGCAGGTAGAGACAGAAATCTAGGTAGTAGATCCGTTGCCTTGAAGACAGAAAAGAAAGGTCTATTTGGAAGAGTAATTTATCACATCTGAGAAAATCTGTCCTGTAAAGTGAGAGCACTACGCATCAGCCTACTGTATGTATCACCACTAATCTGGAAAAAGGGAGATAAAGTCAAATGAAACAGTAATCCTTATCTGAGGGGTAAACACCATACTACCAAAAAGATGCAAGATGCAAAGTTTGCATTTCTTCACTCAAATTTTGCTTTGCAAACCAATGCAGTGGCTCAGCATGGTAACCCCTTTCACTGGGGCTCACAGGCTGCCCTTGTTAATGCAATCATCATGTCCTGTTTGAGATCAATAATAATAATAACAACATCATCATAATAATGATAATTTAGTAACTTAAGAGCAACATTTATAAAGTACTTCAAGACAGGGAACAAGGTTTTGTTAGTCCACATGTGCTTTAACATGGCTTCAAAAGATCGCCTCACCAAGTGTTCTGCTCGTCCTTTTACCTGGAGAAGACGCACTAGCAAGCAACTTGCTGAGGCAAAATGAAAGCAAGTCCTCTCTTCCTCATAAAATTAACCACCTTGCCCCACACAAAGAGTGCGAGACCTTGACACTGGGAACACAACCGGGAAAAGATTTGCCTGTTTCAGAAACTGAGCACTACTCGAGGAAACAGGTACTATGTGACCAGTTCTCTCACTGCTATTTCAAAAGGCCTCAACATCAAGTCACGCACACTGTGTGACCCATTATTATTTGTTGTTTTAAAAAGAAAGTGCCTGTTTGAATCTTGCTTAGAAAAGGCTATAAGCTTTTTAGAATCCCATACCACACGTGTGTCTCGCTCATCTCTCTCATCTCTATGCAGGCTGCAGCTCTGAAAGAGGCATACACAGTTGTGAAACAGTATCTCCAGTTTTCTTTCCTTTTCTATTTCATGTCCACTGACATAGGAAGTTATCTGGAAATCTCACATGGTTTCATAGACACAGAGAGCCTTATATTTATTTGAGTGATTGTAAATGTAGGATTTTACACAGTTCTCCTTTACTGAAGTTTCTAACTGATCTTCTAACCAAGTGTGCTGTAAACGCACCAACCAGTGCTATTCTCTGAAAGGCAGCTGATTTTCAATGTCTCTTTCACAGAGCTACTCCTTAAATCATTCACACTCTCCTATTTGTTCATGCTAGAGTCGAAGAAGTCTTCACCATCACCTAGAAATAACCTTGTACAGCACAACCGCGTCTGTGGCCCTTTGGCACCAGGAGAAAGGGGGAGCAGGCATTGCCCTTTGGTCTCCTGTCACTTGTGTCTGCAGCTGAGATACCAGCATGAAGTCCCCCACCATCTGCATCTCCCCTGCTTCTAGCCAGTTACACAGAGCCTTTTTATTAACGTGTTATCCTGCATGAATTAATCAGTTTTGATGCTGAAGTAGCCTTGGACTTCTAAGAGCAGAGATGATATTAAACAAGACCACTGCTCTCGTTCAGGCTGTGACGAGTTCAGTGTCTACATTCAGTGCTATTAAAAGCACATTGACCTCTGCTTGAATAACCTGTGTACAAGGTTATAGGATGGATATTTTCCCCCTAATTGAAGCACTGCTGGAAGCTCTAGACACATGATTCCCACTGGCTTTGAACAGAGAGGGGTAAGTAAAACTCAACACCTATTTGTGAAGCATCGCTGGCGAATGCTTCTCCAGGTCATTCTGTTTCCTGCTAACCTCATTCTTGTTTCTTTCTCAAAATATTTTTAGAATAGCAGGAACTTTGCAATATGCCTTTATTCTAATTGTATATTTAATTTAAATGAAAACTCACAAAACACCGCCAGCTGTCTCTTCTGCCTTCAATTTGAGTTTTTCAGAAAATGATCTTTCTGAAAATGAAATGCTGCACCAGTGATTCATCACGTCTCCTGACAAATGATCCCACCCAGCATTCACCAATCTGTCAGCTTCTCGTGTTTGTCTCTGTGCTACCAGTCCTCAGCCAGGCAAAATGTCTATCGCAAAACAGGGACTGCAAGTACCATATTAAATATTCCACAATTTGAATCTGCTGACTTCTCCCATACGCAAGCCAGGCCCTTCACAAAGCACAAGTCTATCTGGTGAAGGAGCACAATGAAGCATAATAAAAACTCTCAGCAGGCAAACTGTTATTCTAATTGAGATGCCTATTTTTAGTCATGTGGAATACCAGAGATTTCCTTAGAAGAAAAAGTTTCTGAAAGGTTAGGCTTTAAGAACCTTCTATCAATATGGAAGTGAAGCAGAGAAAAATTGTTTTCCTCCTTGGGATTCACTGGTCAGCAGACGAGAGGTGTAAGCTTCAAGGTAGCACCCCATCAATGTCAATTCCTATGACTTCTGGCTTCAGACACATGGGAGGCTTGCTCACGCTTATCAGCATCATCAGATTTCAGTGGTGTTTCTACTGACAGTGTTACATGTGTCCTGTTGCTTAGTGTGGTTATCTACTACAATCCACGACAGCAAGAGAACCACTGCTTAGAGTGGGACATGCATATTACTAGCACCTTATCTAAGGTAAGATCCTGTTCCCACTGCAGTGAGCACAAATACTTTCTCACTGATTTCCATTCCATTAGGCCCTAACCGGGCTCTTAAAATCTCTCATTGCCCTATTAAAAAGACTTTCTAAAAAACACACTAAGGCAGAGAGTTTCAAGCAAGGAAGGAAACGCCATATTTGAACTAGAGAAGAGAAAGCTATGAGAAATGCAGCAGGACTGGAGAAAAACTGCCACAGAGGTCAGGAAAAGTGGCTGGAAGCAGCTGATGCAGTGAGAAAGAATGGCCAGGGATCTAGCTAAGCTTCGTCTAAACTACAGCTGTGACAAAACATCCCTTAAAAAAATTCTTACTTAAGCCTGCGTATGAATTCAGGCCAAATTAAAAAGTGGTTCCTTCTTAATCTGTATTCCCTCGAGACAGCTACTTAAGCTGTAGCAATTTCCATGTAAGACTTGTTTTACTGTCAGCTTTGTCCCTTCATTGCTTTGGAAATCCAGAGCCTCCAAGCAGAATTGGGGCTGGCTGGCTGACGCTCCTAGCTGCAGAAGCCAGCACCCTTCAAGAGGACCAAGAGCTGTCAGACTCCACCTTGCCTCCTTGAACAAGACAACCTAGGAATAATTGAGGCTGAGATAAAAACTGTGTAACAGCAGCAACAACAAAACCCCTGCTTAGCACAGACACAAGCAGGCTGAAAGCACTACGTAAACATTCTGCACTGCAAAAACCCAGCGAGGCTCATAATTATTTCCATCTCCGTATTACAGATGTACTACAGACATACTACAGGATTGCAGCAGCCTTCTCAGTTCCTGCGGATTGTTTGACAGATCTCTCACACTGTCTAAATGAACAGCTTTGGAGTTTATATACTTACTGTTAGGGCCTGAAACAGAAGACAAGTACTGCTTCCTCAGTAGCCCAGTCCTGTAATTTTGCTGCTGATAAGGAGCATAAAGTGCGTTGGAGCAAAACTTCTCAGGCAAACAAGAAAGTTGTAACTGCATAGAACATGGGTATTATCAATATTTACAGCTAGTATGATGCAAGACTTCGACTAAACTGAAGCTATACCAATACTGAAGAGACAAAGTTCTTCCACTGTCACAGCACACTAGGAGGGAAGGTGGCTTGTCTGTAATCCTCTCTGGAAGAAAAGCCAGAAGAAGGCTCTTAACTCCTTTTCAACTTGCTGTCAGCATGAGATGTCACTTAGATTCTGGCAGAGCCTTTAGGCAAAGGCCAGAGGGTGCCAGCAGTGCCCCCAGCTTTCTAACCTGCAGGGAAATGGAGACATTTAGTTTCAAGCCTTAATGCTTCCCTACCGTGTCATGAACAAAAACTCCATCCAACAAGCCCCCTAAACTGGACAAAGCCTCTCAACGGTATTTCAATATAGGTAAGTAAATATTCCTGACCTTTCTGGTGATTGCTTCCCCTACCCCTTTGCCTCTCCATCAGAACAGGAGAGGCTGTAAGGAAATGACAAAATATCCAATAGTTTCCCACCGGGCAAAACTTTTAATTTAATGCCTTGATAATCACTCTCTACAAATAGCAGGGAGTGGGAAATCGAATGCAAACAGAAAATGTCTAATCTATAAGGTCATTTGTGGGAGCCCTCTTGCCTGCTAAGAAGAGATGAGATTGATTGTACCAACGGGTAAGGCTTGTTTTAAATGAGATGTCCTCAAGCCTGTCTGTAAGAAGCTGAGAGCAGTACATGCTCTCCTTGCCACTGAAATCTTCCTTATACTATCTGCCTGTAACTAGAAATCTTGTAAGATTTTACTAAGTAAGAGACACTGCCTGAGTTTTGCTGCTGTTTGGCAGTTAAGGGACAATATACTAATTTCTTGTCAGTGTCATCAGTGTTACACAGCATCTCCAGGACTCTTTGCCCAGCTCTGTGGGATTCTCTGTTCCTCACTTCCTCCCCAAATGTGAAACAACTCCAGGACTTAACTTTTTTTTTTTTTTGTAATTGTTTCTTTAAACACAGCAAAATACTTGCTTAGTGAATTCTCTTGTCCTAGCTTGACTGCAAAAGCCTATGTCAGGAGTAGTCAAACATTTTTATGAATCTTCCAAGCTTCAGTAAGTTAGGTGAAATGCTTATTGGCTCCAGCAGTGTTTGATACCAAGAGAGATGCACTGCCACTGGCTGTATAACTTCAGAGGAAAAGCAGAGAACGCAGCAACAGAAGGATCATAGGCAATGATTTGGGTGTGGGAAGAATGAACATTTCTGAAACATGCTGCCTTGGGTCAACTGAGGTGAGACCCTCATGCTGTGACACAGGCTTCCTACACAGTCTTGAAAAGCCACTGTTTCTCTTGTGTTTCAGTTCTCTATTTGTAAACCAGGAATAACCTGACTCCACTCATGCCGTAAAACTAGTAATATAATTTGGAGGAGGTATTTGAATACCAAAACCAACCTGACACACGAAGCCCTGCACGGAATCTGAGACAAGGAATGGAGTTACTAACCTGAGAGGGTCAGTAACCTTCCTGGCACTGAGAAGGTAAAACTGAGGTTCATCAGGAACCAAAAGGAAGGACAGGTACATCTTGCATTGGCCTGGAGCAGGCAGCTGATGAAACTATAAGAGAAGACTCTGCCGCCACACGCTCTGACAAGAACCAAAAAGTTGCAATAGTTTTTATTAACAAAAAGCTAGTAAGAAAGTCAAGGAACTTGGGTTTTTCAAATCAGTTTTTCCTGGGTCCGTGGTTTGTGCATACAATTGCAGTTTCAGTCACTGTCTTCCTCCCACAAGCACCTGCTTGTACTCAAAAGCCAGCATCAAGGCACTTGACATGGCAGACAGCTGAGGCTGCAAGAAAGGAGCCACCGAAACATTCCCATACTATTCATACTACTAAAATGCCAATGAACTCCAACAGCAGCTTTAGTGCCACTTTGTTTTAAAAAAGAGATCACAAGTATGACAAGTCACTAGGCTCTGCAACTCAAAATTTTTTATGCAAGAGTAAATTCAAATATTTTCAGCAAACTGCACCTGATTTTGTCCAAATGCTTCCTTTCACGTCCAAGGGAGAGACAGGCATTTTATCATTGTTCCATACAAAGTGCATGTCTAGCTTCCTATCGTTGCTGGTGTAAGGGGAAAGCATGCTTTTCTGTAGCCAGAGAGGCCTCTGCCATCTAATCTGCTCCTATGCACAGCAACAGCTGAATAACTGGTGCATCAAGTCCCCAAGCTTGTTTAAATAAAGTACATCATAACTAGCTCAGAGATACGGGCTCAAAACATTAAGGTGCCTTTATGCACATTCTTTGCTGCATACAGAATTAAGCCAACAGCACAGCTGACTGCCTATTTAAGAGGATGCGTACATCCAGCTCGCTCTCTTGTATGGCACCTTGTGCACGGGCACTTTCCAATGACATAGATCTGGACCTCCTTAAAAACACCCCGCAAATCTTGTTTCTTTTTAGTGAACCTAGGAATAAAAACTTTAAATATGAATTCTTGGCTTGCTGCTTCTTGTTTCAAAGGAGTTTGAATGCTGCAGCAAACATGGGGAAAGGGCTGGGCAAAACTAGGCAAGTAAATCAAATAAATTACATACACAAAAGGCTGACACTGCAAATTAATTACCAGGATATTAAGTCATTTCTTCTTGGGCATTACGCATTTTGAGTGACAAAAGCCTCACCAGCATGTTGGAGGAATTTCAGGTGAGTGAACACTGAGGTGCATGTTTTTTGTGACATACCTAAGTATTTACACAGCACTCAGGATACATCTTATGCTGATTCCATAAAAGGAACCTTTTGTTTACATATCAATAAGATCTTCAGATTATTGAGCTGGTTGGGAAAAAACAATACTAACATTCTCAATAGCAGCAACACCAGCAAAGTTGGGTGCCATTGCGACCTAACATTGCCATTTCATTTCCAGAATGAAACTCCCTTTGTAGCAGGTTTTCTCCATATACTTGCTCCATAGATGACCAACACAAAAAAAGCTTCTATCCCCTTTCTCCAGTTACGTATCCCACCAACTGCTGCTCTCTGCAATGCTCCTCTGTCTTCACACATCAGCCTTGTGTCCCGCAGATCTCATAACCTATCCCCAAAGCCATTATCTCCTTCCTGTACCACCCCCTCTACTCACTCGAATTGTCTTTCCCCAGACATGGTCCTGTAAGAGTCATTCCTTTCCTGCATGTCCCAGTAAACAGTTTTGCCTTGATGTCTAGTGGCTACAGGACCACACCTGTGCCAGGGTGTAAAGACTCCTCTAACCTACACTCATGTATTGAAATCCCATGTACACCAAATCCAGGCCAGCAGAAAAGGGAAATGCCCATTTTTTCAAAACCTATGCTTATGCTGAGAATACTCCCAGTATATCTGTATTCAGCCTCTTTGGGGTGTGTCACGCGCGCATGTGTGTGTGTGTGTCCGGGCTCTTTTTTTTTTTTAAAGAAAAAAAGATAATCACTTTCATTTGTCCTCAAGAATCATCAGTATAACCTCAGATAAGTAAATTGGGAAGGATGCTAATTAACATGATATATGCTGTTGAGCCTTTGTTTGCCAAGAGACATGAAAGGTGGGTTGCGTTTGTGTTTCAAGTGCTAACAACCTGTTATCTCCATCTATACAGACCAAAAAAAAAGCGCAAAAACCCCCCAACCACCTAGGGATGCACATGTCAATAGAGCTTGAGATCCAATTAGCTGCCACAAAGGCTTCAGGACGTGCAGAGGCAAATCAAAGCAAGGAGACAAGCCACCTCCCTTGTAGGAACTAATGACCGTTGTGTGATTATATATTAGGCGGAACAGTGACATTGGACACAGACTCCCTTGCAAATGCTGTGAGCTGGGAAAGGGGAAGCCAGCAGCTTACTCACAGAGATGAAGGACTTGGCCATTTGCCCACTAAGCCATTTGCTGCAGCCATCCCATGGGATCAACCTTTGCTTCAATTATTTACAACACTCATTTACTTAGTTTAAAGGTGAATGAGAAAGCTTTCAACTAAGAGAGTGCACTACTAAAATATCAGGGGAGGAGGGATAGCAAAGGCAAACCGTACCCTACACTCTCACTGTGGTAAGAGAAGATGGACAAGTCCCACAAACCGCATGGCTATCTGCGGATCCATTTATCCAAGTCACTTAAGTTCATTTCCTCTTAAATTCATAACTCTGGTAGGAAAATATAAGCCAAAATACAGAATTTGTCCACTGCCATAAAGTAAATACATCTCTGCAAAAGTCAAAACAATTACACCCAAACTAGATCAGGCCTCTGGTGGCACCTGAACCTTGCTGGGGGCCATGGGAAAGGCAGGCAAGCTCCCCATGGTTAATCACAGGCATTGGCATCACCACCCCTTGGTGGCAGAGCTGCTCTGCTGAACACAGGGTTGTCAGCTCCACTGGCAACTGGAAACAAGGAGGGTAAGCTGTAAAGCAAGTGAGGAAGAGGGCTGGTTAAATCGTGCCCTCAGGGGAAGAAATTTTCCTCAGAACACGGGGAAAAAAACTCTCCCTCTGCTGGAACTAAAAGACCCATTAAAAACCAAACCAAGCCAGCCCACTGAAGGGTTAAAATCTGTTACTGTGCCAGGAGAAACTTGTCTGGAAAAAGCGATTCTGTGGAAACAGATTGAAGAAACTGTGTGTTCCTAGATCCAGGGAACGTTAATCCTTAGGGGAAAGTGAGATTTGCACACAGCCTGCTTTATTATTCGTAAGATATGCTTTCTCTGAAATTAACTCATTTAAAATAAATAATGCTGTGAAGAGAAGTACCATTGTCCTTGGAGGGAACAGCCCAGCAGGCAAAGCCAGGCTCGCTACAGCAAGCATTATGCCTCCTACGGGGAGATCTCTGCTCAGCCTGAAAGTGGGAGCAACGCAGAATGCACCCCTGGGGAGAGAGAGAGGCAGCATAAATTGTAGATCCAGGGAAGAGGCAGAGGGCTTTGGAGGAGCATCTGGCTATTTCGCAAAAACTCAGCAAGACCATTGGAAGAGTTGCCTGGCTTTACGTTGAAAAAAAATCCTCCTGACTAAACACCAGAAAAGTTAATTATGCCCTTACCTATACTTTCTTCCTTGAAAATATGTTATTTTCTTCCAATCACATAGACATGTACTTATAAGAACCACAGGTTATGCTGTATGGCAGCTCCTCAGCTAGTAGAAATCTGCCTGACACCACTAAAATTAATGGAGTTGCCCACATTTCTAGGAACTTGGCATCATCAAATGGTCTCCAGTGCCTCAAAACCATATCTCTATTAGGGTAACATCCAAGCTTGTAAACCATTCCCTCTGCAAAACAACATCTCTGACACCATGGGAGTTCTGACCTTCAGCAGCTGGAACTACTGTTTTCAGTCCTCAGGTAAGCTATTCAGTGGACGTATTATAAACTGGTAAATAAAATGTCTTCTAAAGCTTGTACATAACAAAAGCAACAGAAGTAAGTAACTGCTATTAAATGTCTCCCCCTTGCTTTAATGAAACAAACAATTGCAGCTCTTCACCACACTTCATCAAAACCAGATTTTATCCTGAATGAAATGATTTGGGACTCGGTCACTGCAAACGAATAAACTACATAGAGATTGCTTTCCACAATGACAGAAAACAAGCAAATAAACAATCTGCCAGTCACACTTATATGGCACAAAATGCAAGTTTCTGACACCCTCTCTACTATCAATGTCAGAAAAAAGCCACATTTCTCAATAGAAGTCACACAGGTTGAATGGAGAAAGAAACATCACTGTTTCCCCATATGTTAAACAGAGATAAGTGACAGTACCTTCGCTGAGCGAGGTGCTGGAAGACTGCAATATTTCCAAACAAAACAGAATTATATATGCTGTTTTTTCACATAAAAAGTGGCATTCACCAACGAACAGCAGACACCCTGCTAAATGGCAGCAAAGCTGGATGAAAGGAGAAACCAGAAATCTTGAAGAAAGGTTCACCTCAAACTGCTGCTGCTTGGGGAGCCCTCCTATATCGCAGAACGTCATACGTGCGCATCCCAGCTGCCAAACCCAGCTGCAAACCGGCAAGAGGTTTGGCTCCCTTCCCAGACCCACTGGGATGAGCAGTGGAGGACAGCATCAGCACCACCGCTCTGTGGCAGATGCAGTGTTTCAAACCACACAGGGCACAAGCCAACTTCTTTTGTAATTGCATCATCATGTAAATGATGACACAGAATCTGTATATCTAGGTATCAGTGACCATCTATACGCACTGACAGTTAGTGGAGTCGTGAAAGACCAGAGAGTCTCAGGTTCTTCTACCTGGTGGTCCTGACTGAAGGGAAATGAAACTCAGAGATGCCAACTGGAACAGTCAACAAAAGCCAGCATAAAAAATGCACATACTGTTCACGTGAGCAGCAAGGGACCCAACAGCGATTATAATTTGAGCTGCCCTCACCTAAACCTATAAAAAACAACATACCAGTAAGCATTTGAAGATAATGTGCCACACGTAGCTGGACTAGAGGTAAGCAGAGTCCCCAGTGAAAGTGGACGCCCATGTCGTGACAGAGATGAGTCCTATTCCAAATCCAAAGGAGCCATGGTTTAGGAAAAGGGAAGGAAATCTGTAGAATTGGTCCCTCTCAGCCTGTCTCCCTCAAAAGAACTGAACAAGGTCACATCTAAAAGTATACAGGGAGCTGTCTACAATAATCCAGATTTAATCAAATAACTGCTGGCCAAACCACCATCTCCTTCAGATGGCAATCACTTTTATTCAGTTCTAAGCACAAGCTGCATCTTAATCAGGATCCTTAAAGGGCTTATCTCCACTGGATAATTTCACCTTGACTTACTCGCCTGCCAGTCACCTAGAGGTCACTGACACATTTGTAAAGGTTAGTTTGAACAATCTCCAAACACCTCTGGCTTGCCTCTGAGATCAAACTACAGTAATATTAGCTTGGTTCAAACATGCAGCTAGTGTCCAGGATTGCCTTTAAAAATGTGCAGATCATCTGAAGCTTACTGTCAATCAACGACAGCTCAACTCACCCTGCCATAGTCAGTACAAGCCTACAGTACGGGCTGTACCTCGTCACCAACCTGCTATGCTAATCCATCCTAATGCATCTCCTTTCTCTTCCACAAAACCTGAAGTCTTACGAGCTTTCTGTCAGGAACAAAAACACTGCTGCTTTTTTTTTTTTTTTTTTTTTTTTTTTTTTTAGTCATAGTTTACACCTACTCTGCTTCTATGCAATTGACTTCACCCAACATACAAGCCTTCTAGAAGAGGCGCTGTTGTTTCAGAAAGGTTGTGTTTGAGCTAGGGACCTGAAACAAGTTTCTGCTGTATGCAAGTGCCCCTTCTAGAAATGGCATCACAGTCCTGGAAGTAACTCAGGCAGACTGAGCAACTGTCAATGATGATCTAGTTTATTCAGAAACTGAAGGGTGAGTAATCCCTCAGAGAGGAGCAGAAACCAAAGTGAAAGGTTAAATCTGCCACATATGACAACGGTCTCAAGAACACCTCTGAAGATGCTCCTCAGCTGCGCCTCTGGCTTGTTTTGTATTTATTGCTCGTGCTTCTACCTTTCAAAATGAGCCCCTCTTCCTAATTAGGAGATTGACTTTTTGCCAATAAGAAGCATTGATCCCAAGTCTCCTCTTAAAGCTGGAAACAGTCTTCTTCCTCTCATCTCCCTTGGATTTTCTGGTGTCTACTAATACTGGTTGAGCTACCTCTGAGACCTTTTTCTCCATGGGGCATTCATCTGGGTCTATGCACCTATCTAAGCTTACTGCTTTTGACACTTCTAAAGAGCTCAAATTTGACTGAAATTTGCTATCAGGTTCAAGGTTTGGGGGAGGCATAAGACAAAGAAAAGTCAGTGCAGTCACCTTGAATATATTTTTAAAAGTAAAATTTACAAATAAGGAACATTATTAAAAATAGCGGGTTCATTCAGTGAGGTTTTTAGTGGTTTCTTGACCCAACGTTATTTGGTATTTTTCTCATTGCTAGGGAAGGAAGTACAAAAATCACTGCTAATGAAGTTTTGTAGGTAACACACAAAACCTGCTGTGCATTAAATATTCTGCTGATATCACTTGGACCACTTGTTTACAGAGCCTTGTGGCTTATCCAGCCAAATACCAGAATAAAGGTTTAAGAACAAAAATGAGAGGTCACACTACAAGACTAGAAACCATATTCTGGAAAGCAGGAAATCTGTGGAAAGATCAAGGAAATGAAAATGGACATGCTCTGAAGGCAACACTTTCAGATTACAGAGGAAACAGAGTCATGGGTGTAAAGCTGTATAAAGGTTGAGTTGTATCAGTATCTGTACATTGCAGAATTGATATCCGTGTTTTCAGAAATCTATTGAAAATTTGAAAGGATTTGAGAGAAGACCTACAAGAAAAAGCCAATCACCGAGTAGCATGCTTTACTTCGCAAGACTAACACTATTGGATGAACTAGAGTGACAAGGTTAAAAAGCAGCCTAATTGCAGTCTTCAGGTACCTAGATAGAAAAGCAATTCTCAGCCACAGACAGCACTTAAATCTACCAGAAAAAGACATAATGAGAGTTAATGGTTAGAAGTTTAAGCTAGACAAATACAAGATAGAAACAAGGCATAATTTTAACTGTGAAGAAAAAAAATCCTTCCTTAGAACAAATTACTCAGGAATGAGGTGCAGTCAATGTCTTAAAATCAAAACTCAAAAATTTTGCAGTTAAAACTCAGATGTAAACAGTCTGATGACAAGAATACTGACTGAAATGCTACGGACCACAGATGACCATAACTGTTCCATCTGGTCTTAAAACGTATAAATCTTTCCAGAAGGCTACAAGGTTTTCCAATGATAGGAACTTTGTTATTTATGCCAGATTATGTTACCTATGCCCCACACCTTGACCTTTGCTTCAAATCCACCCCGAAAGAAAAGTTGACATAAACCATATCAGTCTATTTAGCGCATCCTGCCTTGGAGACTCAGGCATTGCTCCTTTTAAGCTGGCACTGGTGATTTTGGGGCACAAATTCTCCTAGATCACAGTCCAAGTTCTCTGAATACTCTCCCTATCTGCCAAATCCAAACCTCCTCGCCCATGTCAACACTCAGAAGTGCTGGTCCCAGTATTGCATGGGCTGCTGCTCACTGTGTGACAGAGCAGGGGTGCTTTGGGAAACGTGTCATCCAAGTTACCAAGGCCAGCTGCTCCACGGTCACCAGCCACATGCAGGCTCATTTGCCCTGCAGCACATTCAGAGCATTCATTTTAGCTTTTACCTGGCTCCACAGGGTGCAGCAGGGTGAGAGCCTGCACGCAGTCATCCCCCAGTACTGCGGCTGCACCGAGAGGCCAAGCCTAAGGAGTCACAGGCGAGCGGCTCTAAGCTGCGCTGCCTTAACTCCCTTGGTAGAGGCAAACACAATTTATTCCCTCTGACATAAAGTCAGGACTCCTAGATAAACAGCAAAAATTGCCTTCAAAATAATTTTCAGTAATCAATGACACACAATTGTCAGTCCAGACAGTTAAGTCCTTTTGGTTCCTTTGATTTTGTAGTAGTAGCACTGCTTCTGTCCCTTCCCTGTCCTCTCAGGTACTTCCTGAGGTATCGCAGCACTGGCTTGGCAGGGTGCAGCATCGCCAGGTCCATCGCCAGGCTATACCTGATCAATACTCATAACGTCAGGGCATGTGGCTTGACCCCCAACCTGCACAGACAGGGCTGTGTTGAGCACAGTGCAGCAGCAAAGGCCACTTACAGGCACACCGTACCGTTTGCTGCAGTCACTCACTATCACTGCTCTAGTTTTGCAGTATCTTTCTTCTAGAGAAAGACCCTGTGTGCTGCCCTGCTATTCAGAATCCCATTAACTTTTTATTTGAAAAACTTCCATCATCTAAACTGTAACCGTTTCAGAAAACATTGCACTGTGATTAGGTGCAGTGACACCACCTGCCATTCACAACCCAAACCACAGTAAAAGCTCACATTCGCTCAGATGTGACTGTGACATGCTTTCATACTTATTTCCAAACTTTATATAGACAGACCTGGATCAACAGCATTAAATCTCCTATGGGATTCGAAGATGTTTGGAGCTGGGATCACAATTTTCCTTACATGATCCTATACGCCTCAAAACAACAGCAGGGGCCCTCAGGTGTTGCTGTAGTGAAAATAAAATGTATACACACAGAAGTGCAAAGTGCAGTTTTTTGTGTCTTGTGAGGTCTTTTTTAGGTACTGAAAGCCTGTGAGGAGTTCCTAACAATGTTTATAAATGCTGGAAAAGGCAGATGCAGCAGGAATGAAAATCTGAGACTTGTTCTGCTGTGTATTCATTATTTGCCACTGATCATTTTTCTTTAGTTTTCTTCATTCTGTCAGGGGAATTCAAAACACCCTATTTGGCCAGGATGACAAACTACACAACCGAAATATTAAATAGCAAAGAGTCAAAGAGAATGCTTTTTGACAAACATGTAAGTTTTAAAAAAACCAAACCAAACCAAACCAACCAAAAAACCCAAACTAAACTAGCAGTATTCAAGAAATTGCAGGCTGGGATTAGTCTGCACGAGCCAGTAACCCAAAGCAGCAACCTTGTACCTCTACCAATATCACCGGCTTTTGGGATGCTTTGAGAAGTCACATAGTACTTGCATGGTGGTTTGTATAATGTTCCAGCTACTGAATCCAGCAGCTATAGTTGAAAATTTTGGCTTTTATTAAAAAAGGGTTTATTATAAAATCTTGAGGCCTCATGTTTTATGCTAAAAGTCTGAAAACATTAAAAAGGAAAAGGCAACCCTCCACTCCTCCAACTTAGTAAGAAAGAAGAGTTGTATTTGTCATTCTGCCTCACTACCAATGTTATCTTGCATGATTTCATACAATGAATGCTGGCAGCTTCTCAACTGTGGTAAAGCTCTGGCATAGCTCCACGGGCCGATGATATGACCATTTAACAGATGCTGTAGCTATTTATACTATTTATACTAGTTCAGAATCTAACAAAATAACCACTACTGGATATACAGTGTCTTCACCCCAGCATCAAAAGGCACTTGTAATAATTATTAAGACCATTTCCTTCTCATGATACACCTGTGATCCCCCCCCGCCCCGATCCTATTTAAATTTCATTTTTCTACAAAGCATGACCACTTTTAAAAGAGGCAGCAACCACATCTTCTCAGCTGTGTACCTCTGTGACCAGCAGAAACCAGCTCTTCGGTGGTCACACAAGAACTGCTTGACTACACAACACAGTCTGACAACATTTGGGGAAGCCTTTGCTATGTCAACTTTCACTTTGCTTGAGTTTGACTGCTGGAAAACGCAATAATAGAAGAATTATTAGAGTCTCTTTATCTGTGATACAGTTTCTTTATCTGTTGATATCTTTTCCAAATCAGACAAGAACGTTATAGTATCAGTTTTTTTCCCCTACTACTAAACTTCTTGACATAGCGTTGCTGAAATTTTTGCCATCACATCTGTGAAGACAAATAACAGCAAAAAGAAAAGCCAGTGGCTCCACTTCCCTTTCTAATTAACACAGAAAACATGTTGACTATGTAATTTCAGAAGACCCCATCCAATCTAGTACTGCTTTGGGACATAATTACATGAAACACTCTTCTGAGTGCTACTCAGGTCAATGGTCAGGGTCCATACCTCCAGATTTCAGAAGATTTGTAAGTCATCAAAAGAACTAACAACAGTGAAAGACAGAGTCACTGGAAGTGCTGCAGCATATTAGTAATGGGGAAAAAAGGCCACAACTCTCAAACTGTGTTGCGTCAAAAGAGCAAGGTGGCAACAACTCTGACAGGAACAAAAACTCAGAAATCACCAAGACAGGATCTGGGGTGTAAATATGTCGTGGTTTAGCCCTGGCCAGCAACCAAGCACCACGCAGCCACCCGCTCACTCCCCCTCACCCAGAGGGATGGGGAGGAGAATCGGAAAGGAATGTAAAACTCAGGGGTTGAGATAAGAAC